>CM068842.1:12081109-12253609 GCA_028554795.2 Sinohyriopsis cumingii | reverse complement strand
TCTAAGCACTAGGCCTCCGGAGCGGTCGAACATTTAATACCAAGTTAAGAGCGTGGAATCCGAGTATCACAGAAATATCTGCTAAGGTATTAAAAGGGTAATTTATCTCAAATTCAGTATTAGTAAGATTTGGCTTAAGTTCGGTCAGTTCTACCTTCCAAGTATGACACATACGACAATCATCAATGCAAAAATACAAGATAGCCAATTGGGAATTGAAAAGGAACAGTATATGTTGTTCGAACGTCCAAGAATCGGATATCAGATGTTATTGACATCATAATCATTTTCCTCTGTATAATCATGACACATTTTGTCTTCCCTTTTGTCCTCACCCGTGTCTTATTTTACTGTCTGAAATAGTTCATTGACAATGGAATATCGAGTATGTGTTACCTTGTTATTGATTGTAAGTTTTGTCTCGAGTGTAAACAAGTTTTTTATACATACGTTAATTTTCTTTATCCCTCGACAGAACCCATTTTTACAACTATAACATTTATTAGCATAAATACATAGTCGCCGCCAATATCATTGTTTAAGCTCGCCTTGAATCTCTTTTTGTAGTGATTCAAGTTTACAAGGTGTTTCCATCGTTACTTAAAATTAACGGCTCAATTTACCTATTAACAGTTAATAGATACG
The DNA here is from genome assembly GCA_028554795.2 of Sinohyriopsis cumingii. NCBI lineage: Eukaryota > Metazoa > Mollusca > Bivalvia > Unionida > Unionidae > Sinohyriopsis > Sinohyriopsis cumingii. The sequence continues at coordinate 12,252,964 of CM068842.1, read as the reverse complement.
TTTGTACGTTTTAGATGCTATCCTCGCAGGACATAGGCGATTGACCGCTACGCTACTTTATCACCCGTGGCCACCTGGCGGAGATTTCCTCGCTCCTCATGAATATGAGCAAGCCTGTTTAACAAATCACTGCTGACCCATCATGATAATTTACTCTGTTTGACTGATCCAATCTAAGTGAATTTCAGAGACAAAGCTAATATGTATTGTGGGGGTGATTTTGTTATAGGATATGATCGACCACGGTGTAATTGCCCGGATAGAGTAATTAATAACATAAAATATGAAATTAATGGATGTAGTAACAGAAGTCTGAAGAAAGATGTAGAATAGAACAACTCGAGCCCCCGTATATAAATATAACAATTTAATCAATTGTAAAAACAAAATGAATTTGAGCATGACATTGGAATGATACACTTTCTCTTAAAATTAGAATTACAAAATTTATTCGAAATGCAATTAGCCTTTCTGTTACCAATAAAGCAAATATCGATTTTATCATAGAAACTAGTGACTTATCGAACTCAAACTGTCAACATAACCTGGTTCCGGTCAATTCCAAATCATTGTTGGCGACTGGTCAGCGTCACCGTATTTCTTTTCCTTCCATCTCTCTCTCTCTCTCTCTCTCTCTCTCTCTCTCTCTCTCTCTCTCTCTCTCTCTCTTCCTATCTCTCTCTCTGTCTCTCTCTCTTTCTCTCTCTCTGTCTCTGTCTGTCTCTCTGTCTCTGTCTCTCACTCTTCTCTCTGTCTCTGTCTCTCTGTATGTCTGTATGTCTGTCTGTCTCTCTGTCTCTGTCTGTCTGTCTCTGTCTCTTTCTCTCTCTCTCTCTCTCTCTCTCTCTCTTTTCATCCTGTTCTGTCTTAAACTGTAACTTGGCTGTCTCCTGTCTTTTCCCACTCGGTGGTGCACGTATGGAGCTATTTGTCCTCTTGTGCTTTCCCGAGACTCGCTCCCTTTTCATTGACGCCGAATCTCTCTATCCGTGTCCCACAGCTTTCCCGACACTCATCCCTTGGACAAACAGAGACAGAAAAGTACTTTTTACTGAGAAAGACTTGGACTGCCGAATTTCCCAAGTAAATTATGTAAAACTTTGAATTTTGTCTGGGAAACACAATTGACTTTTATCTTAGTCAATCAGGATTACATTTATCTAACCGCTACATTTTTGCACACCCATCGAAGTTAGAATAATTATCTCTAGTCCGCCTTTATTAATAACTATTCTGGAAAATATCATTTTATGACACCTATTTCAAACGGCCCAAGACTTCCCAAAATATGTCTCTGGATTTTCTCAACTTTTCGTTTCCTCCACTTGACCCTACGTTAACTTATCAGTCGGACTGTTATCCTAGCGTGTTCTAATTAAACACCAATCATGATTTCAAACAAGAGAGGTTAACCATCGCTAGCTTCCAATTTATTGCGAGCATATCCCATACATAAATCTTAATGGTTACGTATTACACTGACCACGACAGAGTGTACAGCAAAAATATATACAGAATTTTACACCTTAATATGTATTTGTGTGCCAGTTTACATACGTTGAAAAATTTTCCGTTGCATAAAGAAGTTAACTTTCGATGAACACGACAGATAGTTCATCATGTACGTGTCATTAATTTATACTTAAATGTGCTTATTTCTATGACGAAGCAAGACGCGGGTTCTTAAATGCGTTAAGACACATATACTCAATGCCACCTTCAGTTTCAGCAAAAAGGAATAAACCCATTTTCTAAACAAACAGCCTCATCAGCAAGGTAGATAACCTTTGTCATCCGATTGTGGGACATACATTTATCTCACGAAACAGCATAAAGAGATGGCTTTACCAATGTTTATAGATCTAGATGTCTAATAAATGTCTTACAGATGTCTAATAGATGTCTAACAAATGTCTTATAAATGTCTTCTATATGTCTAATTGATGTCTGATAGATATATAACAGCTGTCACATATATGTTTCGTAGATATCTTATAGATGTCTAATAGATGTCTTGTATACATCTAATAGATGTCTTGTATATATCTAATAGACGTCTTATAGATGTCTAACTATATTTAATAGATGTCTTATATATGTCTAACAGATGTCTTGTATATATCTAATAGATATCTGATAGATGTCTAACAGGTGTCTTGTATATATCTAATAGACGTCTTATAGATGTCTAACAGATGTCTTGTATATATCTAATAGACGTCTTATAGATGTCTAATAGATGTCTTGTGTATATCTAATAGATGTATAATAGATGTCTTGTATATATCTAATAGACGTCGTATAGATGTCTAATAGATGTCTTGTATATATATATATATATATATATATATATATATATATATATATATATATATATAATAGACGTCTTATAGATGTCTAAATATATCTAATAGATGTCTTATAGATGTCTAACATATGTTTTGTACATATCTAATAGACGTCTTATAGATGTATAAATATATCTAATAGATGTCTGATGAATGTCTAACAGATGTATTGTATATATCTCATAGACGTCTTATAGATATCTAAATATATTTAATAGATGTCTTATAGATGTCTAACAGATGTCTTGTATATATCTAACAGATGTCATGTATATATCTAACAGATGCCTTGTATATATCTAATAGATGTCTTATAGATGTCTAACAGATTTCTTGTATATATCTAATAGACGTCTTATAGATGTCTAAATATATCTAACAGATGTTTTATAGATGTCTAACAGATGTCTTGTACATATCCAATAGACGTCTTATTGATGTCTAAATATATCTAATAGATGTCTGATAAATGTCTAACAGAAGTATTGTATATATTTAATAGATGGCTAATAGATATCTTGTATATATCTGATAGACGTCTTATAGATGTCTAAATATATCTAATAGATGTCTTATAGACGTCTAATAGATGCCTTGTATATATATAATACATGTCTAATAGATGTTTTATAGATGTCTAACAGCTGCCTTGTATATATCTAATAGACGTCTTATAGATGTCTAAATATATCTAATAGATGTCTTATAGATGTCTAACAGATGTCTTGTATATATCTAACAGATGTCTTGTATATATCTAATAGATGTCTTATACACGTTTTGTATATATCTAATAGATGTCTAAAAGATGTCTTGTATATATCTAATACATGTCTAATAGATGTCTTGTATATATCTAATAGACGTCTTATAGATGTCGAACAGATGTCTAAATGTATCTGATAGACGTCTTATAGATGTCTAACAGATGTCTTGTATATATCTAATAGACGTCTTATAGATGTCTAACAGCTGCCTTGTATATATCTAATAGACGTCTTATAGATGTCTAAATATATCTAATAGATGTCTTATAGATGTCTAACAGATGTCTTGTATATATCTAACAGATGTCTTGTATATATCTAATAGATGTCTTATACACGTCTAATAGATGTTTTGTATATATTTAATAGATGTCTAAAAGATGTCTTGTATATATCTAATACAGGTCTAATAGATGTCTTGTATATATCTAATAGACGTCTTATAGATGTCTAAATATATCTAATAGATGTCTTATAGATGTATAACAGATTGTTTAATAGATATCTTCTACGTGTCTAATAGATGTCTTATAGATGTGTAATTTATATTTTATAGATGTTTAATAGACATTTTATAGAGGTCTCAATGATGTGTTTTAAATGTCTAAATGATGTCTTAAAGACGTATTATAGACGCCTAATAGATGTCTTATAGATGTCCAGTAGATGTCTGATAGATGTCTTATATATGACTAGTAGATGTTTTATATCTGTCTTTTAGATGTCTAATATATGTCTTATGGGTGTCTAATAATTGTCCTGGTGCAACGTTACGAGATCTACGATACTCAAGTAAAAAAAATGAAACCACTGAATGGATGACCGAGCAATTTGCCTTTGTCACAGGTTTTAATGAAATGAAGATTGATTTTGTTAATTTTACTTCGTCGAAGATACTATTGTACTATATTTTACAAGGAAATAACAGAAACCATACTTAAAATAGCTCTTGATGATCCTTATTTATACGAGCCTGGTTATGCATACTTGAATCATCTCTAACTTACAAATCAGACTTTTAATGAGCCTTTAGTGTAAGAAAACAAGAAAATATAGTTATAATGGGGATCTATGTTTTGGTGCAATTAAGAAAATGTAGTTATTATGGGCAATGTTGTCTCAAAATAAAATATAGTCACAGTGGAGATTGGCATCCTGAATAATGTAGTTTTGCCTTCTATTTTCATATAAGTCGAATATTAAAAACAGTTGATGTGATTTAAAGAATCGTTAAAGATACAACACTTATTTAACGTCGGTTGTCTATTTAAAAAATATACCCATCAAACTGTTATATTTCTTATTTCGAAGACGATCTCAAAAAGCATTAAAATTGGGAAGAAATCATAAACTGCAGTGAAAGAGGGAAAACATTGGAGATACCCAAATGAAGGCAAATTCGAGTAATCTCGTAACAAAGGTCAAGATCAATCAGTCTAACTGTAAATTCCTCCATGTTACTCAAAAATGTGCGAGCCCATGCTATTGCGTAGACTTTGTATTAGTGTTAATTCAGGCGACAAGGAAACCCAATACGTTATCCTTCAAGAATCAGTAAAGCTACCAAAACTGTTCACTCATCATCACTTCTTAAATAGAGTGAAGACAGGTTTATGTTGCTCTTTGGCAGAGCCGACCAAAGGGGGTGGGAAACCTCGGCGATATCCCCGGGGCCCGGGGCCAAAAAGGGGGCCCGGGCCGAACAACACTTTAATTTTATAAAAGAAAATGTTTGCTTGAAGAAGAACTAGGAGAGGCCAGGGCGTTTTTTACCCCAGGGCCCGTGATCGATCTCAACGGCCCAGCTCTTTGGATATATTAAGATGTATTTGTAAATTATGACAAATTTTCATTTAGGAAACCAGAATTAAATAAATTAAAAAAATATTGACACCAGTCAAATATCGTTTACACCAAGTATCCTTTTAAGACTATTCCAGAATACGAACCAGTTAGAACCCACGATTCCCTAGCATATATGAAATAACGTATATAATATGAAATAACGTATATACTATGAAATAACGTATATGTAACGGTCTGCTAATATATGATCTTCTCTTCTGTCAGGAAATTTCGTATCCAATGTGCAAAAACTAATTTCACATTATTGAAGACTCTGTATCTGTAATCTTTAATTGCATTATACTTGCTTGTAGACAAAATGTGACGCTTTACTATTGGAACAATTCCTTTTTTAACGTCGATATTCTTATTTATGAAAAATGTATTTGCATACAAATCAGTTAGTTATTCGTGCATATATTGGCACGAAAATCCCCGCCAAGACAATCTACAAAGAAAATTGCAATATATAAAATTTACCCTAATACAATTGTTTCTAAATATTCAGCTTAGGTAAATACCATATTGTCCGCAAGTAAAATTCTTCGGTCTCAAACTTTATTATGTCACATCTTAAAATTATAGGTACAATAAATTTAAATTTATTTATTTTTAAATTTAAAACATAATGAACGTATGCTTTTTGTTTTCTTTTGTATTTTTTTAAAATTTAATTTAATAATACTAGAATCTTGAGCGATTTTATGATAACCTTAGTCGTTCAAATTCGATAAGAATGGTAATAAATACCAATTAAATAATGTATGTCCCTTCAGATTACATTATCGACCCATTATTAGTTTATCCCACGATTGAGAATCTTACTGACAGCGAGAATTTAGGGTACTTTGTCGGAAATGTTCCTACGAAAGAGTCACCGAGTTCGAAGAACTCAATTCATATAAGCAAGTCAGCAAAAATCAAACCTAATAAAGAAGTCGGAGGAAATCTATGATGACGAGCAACAAGCCACCATTTTGCTTTCCGTAGCATTATGAAACCATTTCTGAATTGCGGTAAATGGAGGACTGCAGTAATAATCACCAAAAACCGATAATTTCAGCACAAAGATCTGATGTTAACACAAACCGGTTGAAGCTTTCGCCGGTTAGTATCACAAGTTATTCGTTTTTCTAATGGACCAGTAATAATTGAGCATTTTCTGCATAGCTTAATTCAAATTGGATGTAAGATTGACTGAGAGAAGGATATAGGAGGAAAATAAATCTGAATCATTCATAGGAGCTAAATCTTTCTGGTAATTGACATTTAGAAACATGGAACCTTATCGACATCTAGCTATCGTGCACTAAACAAAAGGACAAAAGAGAAAACTGTAACTCAGAAAACATATCAGTGTTATATAGCTTGCGGCCTAATGCACTGTCGGCAAAACAACCAGCCGTCGCCGCTCTAAATTATTCTAATCTGTCTTATAAAAATTGATTTAATCGAAGTATTTTGTACTTTTAACACCATTTATCATTACTATCCTTGGTTTGATTTTCTATCCTTTTTCACACGTAATACCCGTTTATGCTGATTCTGTCGATATTCTATTTACTTAACGAAAGTAGATAGGTTTTATCCTTCAGTTTACGAGCTTATCTTTACCTCAAAATGGGTATCTCATCGTGACCTATAAATGGATACCTTATTGTGACCTCAAAATCGGTACCATATTATGACATTTGAGCTGTATAGAGTATATGGTATTTGACGTAAAAATTATTGCAAAAAACGACGTAAATATTCCACTCTCCCCCACCAAAAAAAATAAAAAATAAAAAAAATAACAAGCAACAAGAAATGCTTATCTGCAGAATCTTTGATCCTCAAGTGCGCCATTTTCAACCGATTCATCCATTCTGGACATATAAAAAAGTAAGAATCTAAAACAAGAGACGAAAGGCAGATTTTGTTTTGGCCATTGTGGCACTAATGTTTCTTCTTCTGTTTCGTCCTTTTCGCCACTACGTTGATGTTTACTATGTGGCTGTTCCAGTTCCTGCTCATGATCGCCCATATCTGTGGCTTCGTGATCCAATTTGTTAATAGCCCATATCGCCCATATATGTGGCTCGTGATCCAGTTTGTTAATAGCCCACGATCACTTCTCTGACACTATTAATTGCAAGGCTTTTGTCAACATCAGCAAACAATATTAATACTCTCGATGGCTAGTGCAAACTGAAATTCCTGACAGGGAAGAAATATCCCTCGTCACTATTATTTTTTTCGGGTGAAAAAATCTCTACAAACAAAACCCACCGGCATAGTCGTCGTTCGAAATTTCTCATTATTTCTGTTGGTACCCAATTATCTTGTCGCCTCAAACAGTGTGAAATAATATCTCAAGAAATTGTTATGGCAAGGTACGACTTAAAGGGTCTGGTTAAAAACGTTTTGCGTTCTTGGGAAACTTTTATCTTGGCAAGGTTGTATGGATGGAAATGGAAAGGTTCAGATCTATATTTTTATTTGGGTACAAACGTTTAGGGAACTGACCCTATAATACGATATCGGCGATATTGGATCGCAGTCCAGCGGAAATGTGAATGTCTGATTTCCACTCATTGTACGGAATACTTATCCTTACTTTTAGTCGGAGCCCCACTGATACCGTGTTCTACTTTATATTGTGCTTCCACGTCGCACATAGAGTCTAGTAACTTCAATGTTGCGATTGGTCTCGTTAGCACGAGTCGTCAAATGGATGATACTTCGATTTATTATCAGCTGTACATCCACTCTGTTCAACAAATACTTGTATTGTGACCATAAGTCCAAATGCAAACGATCAATAATTTCTTACTTATACCATTGCCTCTGATAGAAAGAGGGAGAGAGAGACAGACAGACAGACAGACAGAGAGAGAGAGACAGAGACAGAGAGATTTAGATTTTTGACGTAGCTTTAGCAATTTACAGTCATAGCGCTACGATGTCTGCAGTGTAGCAGTTTATAGTGATGTCTAGCACTGGGGCATCATGCCGCGAACATGAAGCATGATGCCCCACCCAGTCACATTATCCTGACACCAGGCCGACCAGTCCTAAACACTAACCTCTTAATGCTGAGCGCCAAGCGAGGCAGCTGCTAGTAGGTCTCACTGGATAGTTTCGTATTTTGACACCCCCCTAATTTTTAAGGCAGAAAGCATGAACCTAATTATCACAAGCCTAGCATTTATAAATTCACACATAAGCTAAATCTATAATGTGGTTCAGATTTACTTTGAGTTAGGCTTGGAAATAGGTTGGCTTGTTGGTGACTGCCTGTCACAGTTAGATTTGCATTGGAGATCAAATGCGTAACTTGGGCTGCAAATGAGATGTCGACTTGGCTTACGTATTTATGTGTGTCTGCTACAGAGGTAAATATCTAAAAATCTAGATGGTTGAGGGGTGATGAAACGTATGCTGATTTGTTATAGTACTTGTGAACTTTATTCATGCATAAGGCACATACTGATTCTTTTAGCTGCCTTGTCACAGAAAAATATTCAAAATAGCTATTTCTTGTCAAAAATGAATGTAAAATTTAGGGGTTGGTGGCAGTGTTGGTTCAGTATAAAAACCACCAGTTGCATCAGGAATTAACCTGATTACTGCAGTCAAAATCTCACATGTATGCTTTCTACAAAAATCATTAGTTTGTTTTTATTTGTATCTTCAGTGTAAAATTATTCTCATTTTTCTGTAATTGGTCATCGTCGGATGAAAATTCACCAGATAAACTGTCCAGTGAGACCTTAATGCTGAGCGCCAAGCGAGGCAGCTGCTAGTACCATTTTTGTAAGTCTTTGGTATGACCCAGCCATGGTTAGAACCCACGATCCCCCGCAATCGAGAGATACGCTCTAACCACTTAAGCCACCGGAGCTGTCTCTGACAAAGTTGTTGTTCACGTACAAATCGATTTCACTGAAAAAAAGAATACATGAAAGGTTTGACGACAGCCGCTCTAGCGTCAGCAGCTGGATTGATAGTGTCCGTTTAGATGACTTTCACTTAGAAGTAGAACTAAAAATTTGTAAGTCATTGTCGTTTCCACGTTACAACAGAAGCGACCGTTCTGTTGAAGATAGCACGTCTTAACTAGCTTTTTCTATCTGCAAATACTTACGCTGTTACTACACGATTTACGAATAGGAATAAAATCGGCATGGACAATAAATTAATGTTTCCTTCTTCACCGTAAGCAGCTATAGCAGAATCCACTTTAAATGGAATAACCACTGTGTGTGTGTGTGTGTGTGTGTGTGTGTGTGTGTGTGTGACTAACCTCTTAATGCTGTGCTGAGAGCCAAACGAGGAAGCTGCTATAACCATTTTTATAAGTCTCTTGTATGACTCGGAAAGGGTTCGAACCCGCGACATTCGGCATTATAGAAGGAATCCTGTTTTGACTGCTACAGTGTGATAACACTTAAAATGTTTGTACACAAAGAGTACACAGAGATCTGTTTGGCCACTATTGCGTGTATAAGCGCCATTTTAGTTCGGCATTATTTCCCAGCGGAAAGTTCTTTTGTTCCCTTCACTAATTGAAATATGACCTAAGTTCCTCGATTTTGACCTAATCCGTATCAAACATACACTTCCTGTCAATCTCATCTGCCTGATAACTAGTCTGTAAGGACGGCTGTAACTCCATAAGGTCGACAGCACTTCAACTGCATAAGATCGACAGCTCTTCAACTCCATAAGGTCGACAGCACTTCAACTCCATAAGGTCGACATCACTTTCAGTCAATATTTTGAACCACTGATTCGATATTAGAACAAAAATCCTAAACAATGACTTTCTTTAATCGGCACACAAGGTATTTTACTTCTGTCTGCATTGTGGAATTTGTATCCATTAAGAATATGTAAGGCAAAGAATCTAACTTTCTTTACTATACTACAGGTGAAAATAAACGCGAGTGCATGACAATTAACACAATGCGTACGCTAAATGCATGGTATTTGCACAATTCATACGCTTCCTACATGGCCATTACACAATACATACGCTACCTACATGACCATTTCACAATGTATACGCTACTTATATGGCCATTACACATTACATACGTTGTATGTGATATGTGTTGTTCGTCCGTCGAGTCGACGAGGACCACTCTGGTCGTCTGAGAGTTGGAGGGGCTGGTTCTGTTCTGTGTGTGTGCAGGTGGCTGATGAGGCCAATCCTTTCATGGAATGTTCATTTTAGCGAGGGGTGAATCCATGACGTCCGGTTACGGGTAGGGAGGCGGAAGATTGTATTGGTGATCAGCAGTTCATGCTCGACGTAAGTCTGGAGAAAAAAGAGACCGTTGCTGTTACAATGGCCCACTCCGTGCTTTCCTAGCACTCCATCCCAGGCAACGTGATCACAGCCTACTCTTGCATGGAAGTCGCCAGGAATGACGAACTTAACTGCCATTGGAACGTCAGCAATGACAGAGTGAAGATCCTCATAGAACTTGACCTTCACTTTATCTGGCTTGGTCATGGTTGGAGCGTAGCAACTGATGATGATAAGGTGCTTTCTTCCAGACAAGATGGCGAGTTTCATGGTCACGAGTCTGTCATTTAATCCCTTGGGAGGTCCAACCAATTTGCCAATCAGTGCTGTCTTCACTGCCAAGCCGACACCAGCCTTACGGCGCTCTTCACTTTCTCGGCCGCTCCAAAACAAAGTGTATCTGGAGGCTCTTTCACAGAATTTGCCTTCTCCTACAAGCCCGTCTCGCTCAAGGCAGCAATATCCACGTTGCATCTGGCGAGTTCCTTTCCTATTAAGGCGGTTGGCCTCTGGGGTCTTTCGGTGTTGTCTCTGTCCAATAAGGTGCATCCATTCTATGTGCCAAGTGTGAGAGGAACAATCTTCATTTGATGAAATGGGATGGGTGGATGACGAGAGTGACTTGCGCGGTGACTTTGTTTAAGTGAGGAAGAGTTGCGCAGTTCGTCGACCTCACTCTCTCTCTCTCTCGCCCAAAACCATCTGAGTCCAGCAGCATGACAAAGTCGAGACGGCGGGAGACGGAGGTTACATACGTTACCTATTTGGCTATTGCACAATGTGTGACCTACCTATATGGCCATTACACATTACATACGCTAACTAAATGACTATTGCACAATGCATACGCAACCTACATGGCCATTACATAATACAAAGGCTACCTATATGGCCATTACACAAAGTGTATGCTACCTACAAGACTATTACACAATGTATACGGTACCTACATGGCCATTACACAATGCACGCCTACCAACATGACCATTACACAAAGCATACGCTACCTACCGGCCATTGTACAATACACACCCTATCTACATGGTCATTACTCAGTCCATACGCTATCTACATGGCCATTACACAATGCGTACTCTACCTACATGGTAGGGGCCCCGAGTGGCCGAGTGGTCTAAAGCGTTCGCCGTTACGGATCACTACCATCTCACCTCTGTCTGCGCCGGTTCGAGTCTCAGATTCAGCCAGTGTAGATATGTGAGAAAGCATGCCAGTAGCTTCTCGTGGGTCGGTGGTTCTTTCCGGTGTTTTCCCGGGTTCTTCCTCCACCATTAATACTGGCCGCCATGTATGGCCTATCGTGTGCTGAAAAATGGCGTTAAACCCCACAACAACAACAACAACCTACATGGCCATTGCACATTATATACACTACATACGTGGCTATTACATAAGACATACACTACCTACACGGCCATTACAAATTACATACGCTACCTCCATGGCCATTACACAATACACACCCTACCTACATGGCCATTACTCAGTCCATACGCTACATACATGGTCATCACACCATGCATACGCTACCTACATGACCATTGAGCAATGTATACGTTACCTACATGGCCTAAATGAGTGTCAAGTTTATATTCTCCTGAGATCAACCAATATTCCCACTCTTTTTTTGCTTCGGATATCGTCTATCGGTTGAATATGATTCACAAGTTAATTATACACGAATGTGTGGACTTCATTCCTTGTCAGAAAACTTTATTTTGCAAATTAGAAATTCAATGAAATATATTTCCAGACAGAGAAAAATCATTTCTCAGTATAAATGATTTATATTACAAACAAAACAACTAAATCAGAACACATTTATATAATACGTGGGTCAAATACCATTTGAGATAAACTACATGCAAACAATTAACTTCTGAACTCAATTAAAAATGGAAGAATGATTTTCAAATTATTAAATTCAACAAATAATTACAGACTTACATCAATGAATATATATTGTCTGCAACTGAACAATACCTTTGTGCCTTCCCGAGCCCTCACTCGCATCTGAGAATTCCCTCTGTCTCTTATCTGGCTCCAGGTCTCCTAAAAGTTCCGGACCCCCTCTCCCTTGGACGATTTATTTAACGAGCGAAATTAATTATTAATTGTCCCGGAGACGATCAGACTTTACCCTTTGACAGAGAAACTTGGACTGACTAATATTGCAAGGGAGATTGCTTTAGAACCTTGAATTCCATCTGGGAACACATAAACCCTCTTTTAGCTTAGCCAATCAGGATTGCTTTATATACCCGCCCAGTCTCACTTTCCCTTCGAAGTCAAAATAATCCTCTCTTGTCCTTTTTTATTAACAACAATTCTGGACAATATCATTTTATGACACTTGTCCAAATTTTCCCTGATTTGTCTCAACTCTTGACATTTACCTTGCATTAACATTGCACACAATCTGTCTCTAACCGTTAACCAAGCGAGTCCTAACTAAAATCCACATGTTAATATCTGTATATTAATATATGTTAAGATTAATATTCTTTAAAATACAAAACAGAAAGTGGTTTTCAATACCGTTAAATAATATTAAAATTATTGTAAAGTTTCCCTCTAATGTAATGTCATCAAAATGAGTAAAAGGTCATACATTTACAAAAGAGTTACCCCCGACGTTGGATCTTTAAATGACTATCATCTTAAAAATCCTAAGCATGCATATATATATATATATATATATATATAGAGAGAGAGAGAGAGAGAGAGACAGAGACAGAGACAGAGAGAGATAGAGACAGAGACAGAGAGACAGACAGACTGATAGATAGATAGATAGATAGATAGATAGATAGATAGATAGATAGATAGATAAGAAAACTGTCGTGCACATGATAACATATTGTTTTGTATCAGTTAAATAAAAGAAAAAATGTACTCTGTATTCATTATTTAGTCAAGTGATTACCTAAAAACTCATTATTTAAAAGAATAGAAACTAGGACTAGAGTGTGAACATCACTACTTTAAGAGCAGGTGTAATTCTTCAATACACATAAAAAGTCATCAATAACACATAAAATATGTAGTGACACAACACTCAAGTACCAATAAAACGCCAAAACTAATGGATACTTGTAAGTGCTGGTGAATGCAAAAGTAAAAGGAATGCCTATTGATTATTGTGGATTCTGTAATACTTATTTACTACTTGCATCACAACAATGTTACACTTAATGACCAGTCAGAGCCACTGAAGAATGTTATTAACCTCAGAGTACCGACACATCCTGATCATGCAGGAAGCTAGAGAGGTTGTCGCTGTGCAATATGTTGCAAGCTGGTTTTACATAATATGATGTACCAAAAGGGCTTCAAATATACATAACTTTTCAATGGTATACAATTATCACTTCAACGGAAAACAAGTATCATTGCAAAGGTATACAACTATCATTGCAACGACATACAACTATCATTGCAACGGTAAACAAATATCGTTGCAACGGTAAGCAATTATCACTGAAATTGTATACTATTATCGTTGTCCCGGAATATAATTATCCTTGCAATAATATACAATCATCATTCTCACGATATACAATTATCCTTGCAATGTTATACAGATATCATTTCAATGATATACAGTTATCATTGTCACGGTATACAGTTATCCTTGCAATAGTATGCAGTTATCATTTTCGCGGTATACATTTTTCCTTGCAATTGTATACAAGTATAATTGCAATGTATACAACTATTCATCATCATTGGCGACTCGGTCTCGAAAGACCATGCGAATAGCGCCCTTGGGGTGTTGCCTGTCTCTGTTGGCAACGTCTGCTGTGGCTGTGCAGGCCTATACGTGAGTGACAGTCCCTACTGCAGTTGGTGCAGACATACTGGGAAGTCTGCATTACTGTGGTTGCTGTTGCGTTCTTCTTTCTCTTACGTTTCTCTGCCACCAACTGGCCTCTCCTCGCATCAGCGACTGATATGCCATTGTTTACCATCAGTCTCCAGGTGCCTCGGTCCTCAGCCAGCTCTTCCCAGCCATCGGGTGAAATGTTGCATGCCTTCATGTCCCTCTTGCACACATCTTTGAAACGGAGTGAGGGGCGTCCGACTCTTCTCATGCCAGTGGCCAGCTGTCCATATAAGATGTCCTTTGGCAGCCTTCCATCCTCCATGCGTCGGACATGACCCAGCCATCGAAGGCGGCGTTTAATTAGCAGGGAGTACATGCTGGGGGTACTTGCACGCTGCAGGATCTCGCTGTGTGGAACACGGTCTTGCCAGCTGATTTTCAGGATGCGTTTTAGGCACCGTATATGGAAGGAGTTGAGCCGGCGTTCTTGCCTCATGTAGGTACTCCACGTCTCACTTCCATATAGAAGGGTGCTGAGAACGCAGGCCTGGTAGACTCGGACCTTGGTGTGCTCTGTCAGCGCGTTGTTTTCCCAAACCCTCTTTGTTAATCGAGCCATGATGGTGTTTGCCTTTCCAAGCCTTCTGTCCAGCTCCATATCAATCGAGAGAGTGTTGCTGATGGTTGACCCTAGGTAGGTAAAGTTGTTGACTGCTTCCAGGGTGACACCGTTGATTTTGATTGAAGGGGCAATGGTGGTATCTTGCACGCTGACATTTGTTTTTTCCAAGCTGATTGTGAGACCAAAGTGCGTGCAGGCAACAGCAAAACGGTCTCCCAGTCTCTGGAGGGCTTCCTCGGTGTGGGCCACAAGAGCTGCGTCATCTGCAAAAAGCATCTCCCTGATGAGCACAGCTCTCACTTTGGTCTTTGAGCGCAGTCGTGCCAGGTTGAACAGGCTCCCATCAGACCTGGTGTGTAGATATATGCCATCCGTGGACGTGTCGAAGGCGTAGGACAGGAGCAGGGAGAAGAAGATCCCAAAAAGTGTTGGTGCCAGCACGCAGCCCTGCTTCACACCACTGTTAATTGGGAAGGAAGTTGAGGATGATCCATCATACAGGACTGTTCCCTTCATATCTGCATGGAAAGAGATTATCATGCTGAGGAGTTTTTGGGGGGCAACCGATCTTACTCAGAAGTTCAAAAAGGCCCTTCCTGCTGACCAAGTCAAAGGCCTTGGTGAGGTCGATGAACATCATGTAGAGTGGTTGACCTTGCTCTCTGCTCTTCTCTTGGAGTTGTCGTAGGGAGAAGATCATGTCTGTCGTCGACCTGCCTGCTCTGAAGCCGCACTGTGATTCCGGGTACACACGGTCTGCCAGCAACTGCAGCCTGTTGAGTATGATGCGTGCGTACACTTTACCAACAATACTCAAGAGCGAGATCCCTCTGTAATTATTACAGTCACTGCGGTCGCCCTTGTTTTTGTAAAGGGTCACAATTGTGGCATCACGCATGTCTTGGGGGACTACTCCTTCCTCCCAGCAGCGGCAAAGTAGCTCGTGCAGTGGTTTAATCAATGCTGGTTTTCCACGTTTGATAGCTTCGGGCGGGATGCTGTCACTACCTGGTGCTTTGTCGTTTGGAAGGCAGTCGATTGCTTTGCTGAGCTCCTCTAAGGTTGGCACTTTGTCGAGCTCTTCCATGGTGGGCAGATTCTTTATGCTGCTGAGGGCTGCATCAGTAACTGACGTTTCTCTGGAGTATAGTTCTGAGTAGTGATCCACCCATCTGGCCATCTGTTGCCCACGGTCTGTGATCTTCTCTCCCGTCAGGGATTTCAGGGGAGCGACCCCTTTCACTGTAGGGCCTAGAGACTTCTTGATGCCACTGTACATGCCTTGGATGTGTCCGGACTCGGCACTGCGCTGGATCCCTTCACACAGTTGTTGCCAGTACTCGTTCGCACACTGTCTAGCAATGCGTTGGGTGTTACTTCGGGCACTTCTGAGAGCAGCAAGCGTCCGTTCATTAGGGCATTTTTTGTAAGCTATGAAGGCTTTTCGTTTCTCCTCGATTTGTGGTTCCATCCTTGATAGGTGTGCATTGAACCAGTCCTGGCTGGGTCGTTCCTTCTTGCCAAACGTTGACATAGCTGTACTATAGATGGCACCCTTCATGGCGTTCCACTTGGCTGTAGCGTCATACTCAGGCAGGTCCTGGAGAGCCTTGTTCAGGGCAGACACATACTCCTCCACCTTGGCAGGGACTGACATCTGTGCAGTGTTTATGCGAGGACATCCTTTTGGTTTTGTGCGGTGTAGCACGTGTGGCTGTAGTCGCACTCTGCTGCTCACAAGGGCATGGTCGGAGTCACAGTCTGCACTGTGGTAGGTTCTGGTGGAGAGGACGCTGTTAAGGGCAGAGCGCCTGGTGATGACCAAGTCGAGTTGGTGCCAGTGATGAGATCTGGGGTGTTTCCATGACACTTTGTGTTGTGGCTTACACTTGAAGAAGGTGTTTGTGATGCACAGGCCATGGTAGGTGCATAGCTCCAGCAGTCTCTGGCCGCTTTCGTTGGTCTTTCCAGTGCCATGATATCCGAGGCAGGTAGGCCAGGACTCATGGTCCGCACCTACTTTGGCATTAAAGTCGCCGAGGAGGAATAGTGGTTCATTTTTGGGGCATCCTTTGATCTGTTCGTCCAGCTGCTCATAGAACTGATCCTTCACGTCTTCTGATGACGTGAGGGTTGGGGCGTAAACACTGATGATGTTGACAGGACCTGAAGTAGTGGTGAGGCGGATGGACAAGAGACGCTCAGTGCCCCCTGTTGGAGGTTCAACCGAGGCCAGGAGATTGTTTTTGATGGCAAAGCCCACTCCGTGCTGACGGGGCTCCTCAGGTTCTCGACCCTTCCAGAAGAAGGTGTAGTTTTCCTCTCTGAGGGAGCCACTAGAGGCGAGCCTGGTTTCCTGGAGGGCAGCTATGCTGATATTTAGTCTGGTGAGTTCTCTATCGATGATGGCCGTCTTTCTGGTGTCGTCCACTTCTCTGAGGTCGTCGGAGATGCCTGTACACATGGTGCGCACATTCCAGCTTGCAAATCGAAGAGCTGGAGTCTTCTTTATTGGTTTCTTGTTTCTTTTGTCTGGTGTGGAATTACCGTCTGCTTGTCATGCTGAACAACACACTGAGCTCCAGACACCCACAGGTCAACACCTTATTGACCGGGGGCTTTGATCTATGTCAGATTGACACCATTTTCTTTTTTTTAAATTGACCACAGTCGTGGCCGTGATCTTTGTCAGATTTACACCATTTTCTTTTTTTTTTAAATTGACCACAATCGTTGCCGTGATCTATCACATCATTTTCATTTTTTAAATTGACTACAGTCGGGGCCGTGATCTATGACACCGTTTTCTTTTTTTAAATTGACCACAGTCGTGGCCGTGATCTTTGTCAGATTTACACCATTTTCTTTTTTTTAAATTGACCACAGTCGTGGCCGTGATCTTTGTCAGATTTACACCATTTTCTTTTTTTTAAATTGACCACAGTCGTGGCCGTGATCTTTGTCAGATTTACACCATTTTCTTTTTTTTAAATTGACCACGGTCTGGACTGTGATCTATGACACAAGTTTCTTTTTTTTTTTAAATTGACCATAGTCGTGGCCGTGATCTATCACACCATTTTCATTTTTTAAATTGACCACAGTCGGGGCCGTGATCTATGACACCATTTCCTTTTTTTAAATTGACCATAGTTGTGGCCGTGATCTATCACACCATTTTCTTTTTTTTTAAATTGACCACAATCGTTGCCGTGATCTATCACACCATTTTCATTTTTTCAATTGACCACAGTCGGGGCCGTGATCTATGACACCATTTTCTGTTTTTAAATTGACCGCAGTTGTGGCCGTGATCTATCACACCATTTTCTTTTTTTTTAAATTGACCACAGTCGTGGCCGTGATCTTTGTCAGATTTACACCATTTTCTTTTTTTAAATTGACCACAGTCGGGGCCGTGATCTATGACACCATTTTCTTTTCTTAAATTGACCACAGTCGTGACCGTGATCTATCACATCATTTTCATTTTTTAAATTGACCACAGTCGGGGCCGTGATCTATGACACCATTTCCTTTTTTTAAATTGACCACAGTTGTGGCCGTGATCTATCACACCATTTTCTTTTTTTTTAAATTGACCACAATCGTTGCCGTGATCTATCACACCATTTTCATTTTTTAAATTGACTACAGTCGGGGCCGTGATCTATGACACCGTTTTCTTTTTTTAAATTGACCACAGTCGGGGCCGTGATCTATGTCAGATTGACACCATTTTCTTTTAAAACCAGCTACACATAAAGCTAAGTCTTTGGGTAGAAAGCCAAGGCCTAATGGGTCAGCCATTCGGATGAATATTGATAATAAGATTAAGAAGTATGCCATGTCCATGTGACTTTCCGTTTAGGGACGATAAGGATATTATTATTTTCAACATGCCTTCCATGGTAGCCAAATTCGAAGACAAATCAGCACCATTTCTTTTTAGGACTAACCAGACATCGTAAGAAATCTTGTAGTGGAAACTTAATGTCCATACAAAACAGTTATCTGTAAGGAGTAGCGATAAGAAGATTTTCAAGATGGTCACCATGGCAACCATATTGACACAAATTTCATTTAGGATAGAGTAAATCTCATAAAAGGTCATCTGGTGAAATCTTTGGAGAATATGACTTTCCGTTTGGAACGAGTAGCAATAACAAACTTGAGCTATGGGACGGACGGACGGACGACAGTTCATCGTATAAACATTAATCATGTATTATTTAAAATATCGCCACTCTGATATTTGAATATCATAGGAACAGTATGGGAAACCAATAGCCACAATAGATGAATATCTTGGCAACGGTAGATAATATCATTGAATATGTATGTGGATGACGCTGCACCTGTGTTTAATCATTTCAATTGCAAAATTACCATTTCATCAACAACTACAGCGTTGCAACGGTTATTGAATACCCGATACTTTGATAGCAATTAGTTGTTTTTGGGCCTTTTGGTACACCGTAGTTAAGTTACTGCAGTATCATTACTGCTTTAATTGACCCATTTTTTCCTATTTTACAATACGCGTTTCTGACGAGTTGTTGTTCCTGATATTGATCGCTAAAAATCAAAACGAGGTTATCATTGCTGGGAGAATGTTCTTCATATTGACTTGTAAGTGGAGATCGGCGTTGGAAAGTCTGAGCAATATTAAGACATCATGTATATATACTTATAGTGTTGATAAATATGAGTATTCGGAATAATAATAACAATAATAATAATAATGATGATAATAATAATACATATTCTCGAACAGATCTTTCTTTTAACAAAAATGATAAACACATACACACAACCAAGCAAATGAAAAACACCTCTTAGAACTTGGTTTTATACTAAAAGCTTGTTTTCGAATGTATTTTATCTTATTTTGCAATAAACCAATTTCAGCAAGTTCTTTTTAAGTTTTATTAATATTTGTCAAATCATGTTTAAAGGTATATATGTTTTAACTATCAAAGCATATTTAGGAGTCCGAAGTTTAAATAAATTGTAACTACAATCAGTTGTAAAACAATCACTATCCTAATATATTCACAAGGCAGCGGTCCGTCTCCACCTTTACTGTCAAACTCAAATTTAAAATAAAATTTTCTTTAGTCGCATTAGACTAATACCAATGTACAGATTTTAGTCCGTAGTGAAATTTACCAGCTCTGACTGACAGACTAATGTTAGCTTCAAACTCTGAAAATGTCTACATAAACCCATTTTCACAATCCTGGATCTAAGTCTGATAATTATCAAAACAATTTTAGTTTAAACAGTAATCTATTGTTTTGGTATTGAATTCCATCAATAAAACAATGTCTCTATGTTTTTCAGTTACAAATCGGTTAAGCACTCAAAAGATTCCTGTTCTGAAAATATAACTCATTATCAACCAATCCTGACCAGCCAAACCCAAACAGTACAGTGTGTTCTTTAATTGTTTGTATCTCTCCAAGCAGTAAGCGCCTCGTTTTGGAATTTACATAGTTTGCGAGATAATCCAAGATCGTTATTTTCATGCGTTGCGAAACTGGCCTATTCCTGCAGCGCAGCTAAAACAAAAACTAAACAAATTACTTTTGCACTGCAATTTTGTACGAGAAACCGCAGCTGGAGGTGTAGTCTGATATATAATTACATCACGCTACATTACAGATCTTCCAGGCAAACAAGAACACAGTACACATACATGATAGCATCAAAACACGGTCTTGTTCTTGTAGTACTATTTGGAGTAGCTTATTCTGCGTGGAAACTTGAATCTAACAATTCCTTTTGCTTCTGTTATTTCTGAGCTCACTTTTGACACATCATTGTTGCTATCTTTTTTAGTATAGAATTAGCGAGCATTCGAGTACAAGTCCAACAGTCTCCCAAATTAATGTTATCGCATCTCCCAAATTAATGTTATCGCATCTCCCAAATTAATGCTTAAAGTGCAAGAGTATATATATATAAGTTCAACTTTTCAATGAAATTAAAATAACATACATACATACATACATACATACATACATACACACATATATACATACCTACGTACGTACATACATACACACACACATACATACATACATACATACATACATACATACATACATACATACATACATACATACATACATACATACATACACACATATATACATACGTACGTACGTACATACATACACACACACATACATACATACATACATACATACATACATACATACATACATACATGCATACATGCATACATAGACAGACAGAGAGAGAGAGAGAGAGACAGAGACAGAGAGAGAGACAGACAGACAGAAAAGCCAGTCTGAGTTAAGATACTTTTAGAGTGATAGACTGAAGAGGAAACTGCAGGTACAGATATACCTAAAATAAATGAACAGAACTGTATGTATAATTAAGACAAAAATGATAATTTCTTTAATTTATTATCATATATTACTGTATTATATGTATCTCCAACATTTTCTTTTTCTCTGGCATCATACGTGACAGAGTTCAACTTTTCAATGAATTTAAAATAACCATTACAAAATGAATCACAATGACTTTCGCACACACTCGGGTTACGTACTCTAATTAGCGCGTTGATTCCATTACTTTCGTAGCCATTTTAGAACTGCCTGGTAGATCAAATTAAACTTTGTCCATTTCCATTGATTTCTTATGTTCGCTTCTAATTAATTCTTTCAACAATGTCACTATACACTTAACTAATCATGCGTTGTTTGTGTACCCACGGAGTCGAGTTATATATATATATATATATATATATATATATATATATATATATATATATATATATATATATATATATATATATATATATATATATATATATGTATATCGATATGTATATCTATATATATATATATATATATATATATATATATATATATATATATATATATATATATATATATATATATATACATGTGTGTGTGTGTGTGTGTGTGTGTGTGATAATTAATATTGTAAAGCTTTCAAATGTTAAGCGCCGTTCTAAGACATTATTCTTTGCTTTCTTCTTCTTCTTCTTCTTCTTCTTCTTATTATTATTATTATTATTATTAGTAGTAGTAGTAGTAGTAGTATTGTTGTTATTATTATTATTTATTATTATTTTTGTTGTTGTTTTTATTGTTGTTGTTATTTCAAAAGCTGTAAATGCTTTGTCCTTAATGACTGAAGGAAACCGTACTGAGAAGAAAATGAAAAGGCATGATCTGTATGTATTACATGGTGTACCGGTTACTAAAGTTGCAGATTAGTTAAAAATCTCACCACTTCGGTAACCTTGAAATATTTTAATGGTTTAAAACAAATTTAAAATGGATAATCTGAGTTGGTGTTGGTCAAGGTACTTTAATGACAAAAATATGAGTACTTTGTAACGATAAGATTATCGTAGATCTGAAGATTTGTATTCTTTGTCAATGAAATAATGTAAAGTAGGTATAAGAGGCCCAAGTGTGCCTGATGTAACTCTCCAGGCGTCTATAAATTAGCAGTTGACTAATCCACTAAGCATGTAATATTGAAATTACAATCAATGTAAACTATACCCAAAACTTCACATAACGTCAAGCTTGCCATTTTATTTTCCTTTATCGTGTGATAACACGTTTTCCAAAATAGATGCTTTAAATATAAGGTTTACATAGCCACGTGACATTCACACGAGTTGAAGTTATTATTCAAACTTTTGTCTATTTCTTTTTGCTGAAGCTCATGAGTTTTGTTAATTAAACTATAGAAGCGTTTCAGAAAAAATAGATAATGGGGTATTTTTCTAATTTAAAGCTAAAAACATGAAATATGAATTTCAAATAATTTATTAAGTTATTACATTGAAACTATAATATGCCTCAAAATACAATACATATTATAACATATCACGAGTGTTTCAGGTAATACCGTACCGGCACACTGGTAAATCGCATTTCATCAACAATGGTTCCAAGTATTTAAGAATTTTACACGTGATCAGAAATAAATCTCTGCAAATACTCAGTTTAAAAAAGAAATATGCTGTTACTAGAGCAAACTCGATATTAGAAGAAACAAAAACACGGTATTTTCCAAACAAATATATGTATTTGTGTAAAGAATCTTTATCCTTAAGTACAACATTAAACAGTTTCTAACTTCATCTGTACATTTTCGTTAACAATATATCTATTGTATACTATTTCGTCCGTTATAAACAAAAGAATACTACATTTTATCCATAAAATATATTATTTTGCTAATTTGTATAAAATGTTCTATTGCATCTTTTATTCTGTAATTTATTTTCTTCATCTGGTTGACATATTTGTATACGGGAACAACTTTGCGTGGCCACAAACCTGTGAATCTCAATAGCCAATAGAATGGGTTACTCTCATTGATTTAAATTTCTGAGCAGGCCGAATTATCTTGTTCATACTAAAATTCATGGATATTAAGCCTCTAACCATATTTGATGTTTTAAAAAACAGATCGTTTCATAAATAGTCACTTAAGTATTGACAGGTTCATCCAATCAAATGCAAGAATAATCTCATCCAATCAGATTCAATGACATGCTCATCCAATCAGATGCAAGATTGCATCATAAATCATTATGAGTGGATTTTGCTCATAATTCTACCCATCTATGATCTTAATCATTTTAGTCTCTTTACAGGGATTACTTAAAATCGGATAAAATATACACTGAAAACAGGTTCAGCCAATCAGATGTAAGATTGCCTCATAAATATGCATGAATCTCGGTCATTATCAAACTCATCTATCATCTTAATGATGTAACCACATATTCCACGTTAAATCAAATTCGGGTTAGAAATATTTCTTCCAAAATGGTAGCAATTCTACCAATCAGACGCAAGATCGCTTCGTTAATATGCGTGTAGCTTGCGCCTGATCAAATTTGCCCGAGATCGTCGTGATAAAAGTGCATTTCGAAGTCTGAGCAAAATCGAATCAGAAATAACAAGCTCACCCCATCGAATATCAATTCATTAGCACGCGTTCATCTGTAATCGAAAGTTTCAGAGATCGTCATGATATAAGCATTTATTCCAAGCTAATAAAAAGATTAGTATGAATAAATCTCATTCACATTCGAACTCCTGAGAGATATTGATGAAATAAACCTATGTTCGTTATGTTGACGGACAGACGACGGGCACAGGGCCTTACTGCCATGTAAACTCATAATGAAGTCGAAAATTCAAATTTACTATTAAAATGTGTACAATGAATTACATATATTGAATAGATCTCCCGTAATCAGTGTATATAAACAGCTAGTACAATTATGACGCAATTACAATTAAGAATTACAATAATTTAAAATACTTAGTAACGAAAACAATTTCAACTATATTATTGTAATGGATTAACAATACTGACTGATATCTCTAGCTATCACTGGGTCAGAATATAAACATAAATCCAACAGGATTCATCAATTGGTCACTGCGCACGACAGATAATGTAGAAGAAAGCAACAAGTCTCAAACTGGATTCTCTCTCTATCTCTCTCTCTCCAAAATATATGAATTTATGAACCATCCCAAACCTCACTTAAATTAAGGACATAATGCAGTCTAATAATGACAAATTTAATCGTGTATTCGAACATATATATTTGTTTCCTATCTTAACACAAAAAGACATGTTGCAACATCCATACCATCCTGAGCAATTTTTTGCTGATACAACTACGTAATATATATGTACTAACAATTGTTAAATCGCATCATAGACTATGCAGCTACGTAATATCTATGTCCTAACAATTGTTAAATCGCATCATAGACTACACTGGTCAACAGTGAAATCATTACTGACTTGAAAAGGCCCTAATCTGTAGTATTTTGGTGTGCCGAACACGAATATAACCGTGAAAAATTTGTATTGGCTCTCGTTTTGAAGATATTCATATACCTCATTTTCTATGTTTCACTGTGTAAATTTCTCCAGTAGGACTGCAGCAACATCCGGAATAATGATGTAACATTGCATAATACCATCATGCTCACATCATCCACAGTTGATTGCATCATTTTCTGATGCAATGCAATACTAATGCCATGCGGCTGCTGAAGTAAGTTGACGTCAGCAGTGTACTATACATGTGTAGGCCTATTATACTAATGCCAGGCGGCTGCTGAAGCTGACGTAAGCAGTGTACTATATAAAGCCCAATCAGATAGGTTCAGCATTTAAAATATTTTAGACGTTGTGCGAGACAGTTCAAGCTACTGTTACATAAAACTTATTATTTTATCCATTTACGTACAATAAAGAACAGTAATGCCTCGAAAGTGTGTTAATACCGCGGACAATTTTTGCTATATTTGTGGGGAAGTGACATTTGCCAACCAGAAGAAAAGTATCAATTCTCAAGTGAAGAAGGCATATCATCTTTACTTCGGATGCAAGGTTGGTGACCAAGACAAGCCTTGGGCTCCGCATATATGCTGTGCTACATGTACAACACAGCTTTCACAGTGGTTGAATTGCAAAAGGTCATCAATGCCGTTTGCAGTCCCAATGGTGTGGAGAGAGCCAAGCAACCACCTAAATGACTGTTACTTCTGCTTGGTTCCTCCTCTTTCCGGCGGAATAACGAAGCGAAAGAAGTCGAGAATAGTCTACCCAAACATTCCGTCTGCATTGAGACCAGTTCCACATGGTGAGGGACTTCCTATTCCAGAACCTCCAGCAGAATATTCTCTTGATTCATCTGACGAAGACAAAGGTGAGTCGACCTGTTCTTCTCCTGGTCCATCAGCATGCAGTGATCCAGATTTTCACTGTGGTGCATCATCAACCCCACACAGAATAACACAGGAAGAACTAAATGACCTGATTCGTGATTTGGACTTATCAAAGAACAAGGCAGAATTGCTAGGATCAAGACTCCAACAATGGAATCTTCTAGAAGAAGATGTCACAATTACTGCATATCGAAAGCGCCACCAGCAATTGGAGCCTTTCTTCAGAAAGGAAAGTAATCTGATATTCTGTTCCGATATTGAGGGCCTCATGAATGTTTTAAAAATCACTCATGACCCACAAGAATGGAGACTATTTGTGGACTCTTCGAAACTGAGTCTCAAGGCTGTGCTTTTGCACAATGGAAACATTCTTCCATCTATTCCAGTAGCGTATGCTGTCCACATGAAAGAGACATACGATAACTTAAGGCAGCTACTGAATTCCATTGAGTATAACAAGTACAGCTGGCACCTCTGTGGTGATTTGAAGGTAGTTGCCCTTTTAATGGGACTGCAGCAAGGATATACAAAATACATGTGTTTCTTATGCGAGTGGGATAGCCGAGCAAGGGAAATGCACTACATGAGGAAGGAATGGACTCACAGGCAGAATGTAGCCATTGGAGAGAAGAATATCCAACACCCAGCTCTGGTTGAGGCTCAGAAAATCTTGCTACCACCCCTTCACATCAAACTAGGTTTGATGAAGAACTTCGTGAAAGCCATTGACCGGACTTTGCCAGCATTCCGATACCTGCATGAAAAATTCCCTCGACTCAGCGAAGCAAAGATTAAAGAGGGAGTTTTTGTGGGTCCTCAGATTCGAGAGCTTTTCAAAGATGACCGGTTCAACAACTTGCTGGAAGGTGACGCGAAACAAGCATGGAATGCTTTTCGCCTAGTTTCTACAAACTTCCTCGGAAATGTTAGGGCAGAAAACTATAAGGAACTAGTAGAAGACATGTTGATGAAGTATAAGAAACTTGGCTGCAATATGTCTCTAAAGATTCACTTCCTTCATTCCCATTTGGATTTCTTTCCTAGCAACTGTGGTATTGTTAGTGATGAACACGGCGAACGTTTTCATCAAGATATCGCAACAATGGAACAAAGATACCAGGGAAAATGGTCCACTACAATGCTGGCTGACTACTGCTGGACACTCCTCAGAGATGCTCCCGAACAGCTGTACAAGAGACAGGCGAACAAATCTAAGATGTAGTCAATGACTTGATTTTTTATAGGTAGGCTATTACAGTTGACCTTTTACTATTGGAATGCATTTCGTTATGTAAACATTAATTTCTTGCAGATTACAAAAAAACTAGAGCCAATTTTGCAATTTGACTGTCATATTCGTGTTCAGCACATAAAAATTGATAAGAATTGACTAATTTTATTTCAGTAACATGACTTTTGTAAAAATTTGTTGTCCAGTGCTATGCAGCTACGTAATACCTATGTGCTAACAATTGTTAAATAACATCATATATTGTGCAGATACAAACAACTACGTAATATCTATGTACTAACATTTGTTAATTCACATACTATAATATGCCTAAAGTACTAGGCTAACAATGAGATACATATAAATTAGTATTTCCTAGTGTACTAAACGTAGGAATGCGAACTAAAAATTACAATAGCTACATAATAACTATCAGATACATATAAATTAGTATTTCCTAACGTAGAAATTCCAAGTAATGTTAACAGTAGGTAAATAAATATTACTACGAACATATAAACTGCTACTGCCTAGTGTGTTAGTTAGGACTTCTAGCGTAGCCCGATGGAATAGTGAATAGAGGACTTCTCGCGTAGCCAGATGGAATAGCGAATAGAGGATTTCTCGCGTAGCCCGATGGAATAGCGAATAGAGGACTTCTCGCGTAGCCAGATGGAATAGCGAGGAGGACTTCTTGCGTAGCCAGTTGGAATAGCGAACAGATATCGGTCCCTGTAAGATGTTTTGGTGTAATTTGTTTTCTTGTAGACGTTATGGTAACAACTATTTCAAGGTTTTATATTTGGTCTATCAGTATGCATATCTGTATCCATACTGTATGGCATTTTAATATAATTTGTCTAATATTTGAAGGCCTTTATGCCAGCGTGTTTTCTGTCAGTGTTGAAAAGCCTTATGCCAGGATGCTTTCTGTCAATGTTGAAAAGCCTTATGCCAGGATGTTTTCTGCCAATGTTGAAAAGCCTTATGCCAGGATGTTTTCTGCCAATGTTGAAAGGCCTTTATGCCAGGATGGCATATTGTCGACGATTGCAGAGATTTTAAAGGTCTTTAAGCTAGGGCGATTTCATATTTGGTAGAATTCTATTAAGCATGGTTTTTGCTTTAATGAGATCGTTAAATATTTTTCTGTTTTTAGTACTAGCAACTGCACTTTATGGATGATCGGCATAATTTGTAAACATTTCAAAATCATTTTGTCCTAGGATGCGTTCTGTCACATTTAGTCAAATGATGTTAACTGGTTTTTAAAGACGTCATTTAATTTTACGGCCAAACAATAATAATAATAATAATAATAATAATAATAACAATAACCAACCTGTTCGAAAAAACATGAGGATATGATTCCAACCAATCGCGTATGTGTGCGTCTAATCAAAGAATCAACCCGGTATAGAGAGGTTACAGATTTCTATATATTATATAGTGAAAAACTTTCCCAGACCAGATACTGTTGGGAGCAAACATTTTTTTTCTCTCGCTTCTGCGACGAAATATTATTATAATTAAAGAAAAACATTACTGGGATCCATATATTGGGCAGTGTGCATAGGAGGCCGAGTTACAGAATGGATCTGTTCAGTTAAGATTCACTATATATATATATATATATATATATATATATATATATATATATATATATATATATATATATATATATATATATATATATATACATATATATATATATATATATATATATATATATATATATATATATATATATATATATATATATATATATATATATATATATATATATATATATATATATATATATATATATATATATATAAAGAGAGAAAGAAAGAGAGAAAATTCACCTACTTATATACAACAGAGTGATACAGACAATGAACCAAATGACTGAAGTCATCTACACCAGGCACTACCTGCGCTGTGTTCAACAGTGAATCTGTAAGTGTCACATTTCAAACCGGATGTGACGTGATCAGTAAATTGAGACGAAGTTTGCTTCTTGTCATTTTTTAAATACATAAAGAAAGTTATACTTTACCTCATATATGCAAAAAACAATGTTATGGTCAGTTTTACTGCTTAATGTAAAATTAGTCATAGCTCCAAAGAAAAACACTTCATAAATTCAATTATAGAAATCATTCTAGACTACAAGTTTTAAAATCTGCTCCGTACAAATTTTACCTACATGTATTCTAAATAATCGGCATTTAAAATATTAACTTAAGTTGATGTAATATGTCCCAAAGTGATAAAAGTCAAAGTCATCAAACCAACAAGAGTCCTTAGAAGGGAATGATGCTCTACTGGACGAAAAGAATTTCCAGGAATTCAGGGTATGACCATTTCTTCCCCTTTCAACTGTCGCCTGTTGAAACCATCTCTGATATTCTTTAACGATAACAAGCTTTAAAAATTAGTTTCTGAGGTACACATATTGGATATCAGCTTGACATAAAGTTTCATATAGGACAAAGTAGACATTATTTGAAGCCTTTTGTCAAATTCCCTTTGTCATACTGATCATCCATTCAATAGTATAGTGACAACATTTTTTAAAGACAGTCATCGTGACAGTGATACTGGAGAGGTAATACTATTTTCAAGATAAGACTTTCCTTTCAACGGGAGTAGAGGCAAGAAGATTGTGAAGATGGCTGCTGTGACGGCCATATAGGATGTCAGATTGACACTAATTTCATTTAAGACCAACTGGAAACCATAAGAATTATTTTAGTCAATTTGACTACTTTTCAAGCAAAACTGAAAACAAGATTTGTAAGATGTTTTATTGGCACCATTTTATAGGTTCAGCTAGACATCATAAGAAGTCTTTTAGTTACCCACCCACCCCCATATGTTGACACGAACAACCACCCATTCAAGAGCAGTGGCGATAACATGATTTTCAAGATGACTGACGTGGTGGCCGTATTGGACGTTGGGTCGTCGCCATTTTTATTAAAACCAACTCAATATGATAAAAAGTCTTTTAGTGAAAACCCCATGTTGTTATGGCCATCCTTGAAGACGGAGTAGAGATAACATTTTCAAGATGACTGCCATGGCGGCCATGTTGGATGCCATATCAGCACCATAGTTATTTTAGGTCCACCTAGACATCATAAGAAGTATTTTAACGAAAATGCAATATTCACATGACCGTCTATTCAAGAGGAAAAGCAAAACCAAGAATTTCAATATGGACGCCAAGAACCATTTTTATTTAGGACCAACTTGACAACAGGATGAATGTGCCTGTAAAGTTTCAGGCAATCCTCCAAGTAGTTTAGAGGTAGCACTAACTAACTTGTGCAAACGGACGACGGACCACAGGCCATCCCATAAGCTCTACTGGTCTATGACCAATAGAGTAACAAAAATCATTCTAAGAGCTTTTCTCTATAAAGGCAATAAATATATATTCTTGATCACCAAGCTTGAAGCTATAACCGACGTACCGTAAGTCAATAATATCATTTCAAGTAATATCACGAATGACATTAAGTATTAGTTCTGGTCTTGTGCCATTTCTCTCATTCAGAATCTCTACACAGTCATCCCTCATACTTTCAAAATAAGGTTTACACTCTTTTTCAGATAATTCGCTAAGAATCACTACGAAGCCATTCCAGCAACTATCCGTATCTGATTCTTCCTTCGTGACTTGCTTTAATTATCCGTAACACTAGGTCAACCATCGTATCTTGCATCCATAACACTAGTTCAACCATCTTACATTAATCCATAACACTATTTCAACCATCTTACTTTACAATAATCAGATGCCAATGCCAACCTCAACCTGAAGTTCGACTATGTCGAGCATGTTAACCATTTTAGGTTTCTCTCCCTTAAGCATTTGTTGGATACGTGAACTCTTAGGCGAATAGCGCCTCTCCTCTCCATTAATGTTTACGGAGGTCATTAGAAGATCGATTGCAGTCAACTTGACAGAATTGCACTGCTGAAGAAGCTTGGCAATATTCCTAACTGTTTTATCACTGATATCAGAATTCGACCGTGAATTGTCTAATTCCGCTTCTTCTTCTATATCCTGAATCAAATGGCGAAGGGTACAGCAAAAAGTAGTATTTGGAGACACTTCGGGTGGCTCTCTGCCGACTTGTTTGATCTGGCTTTTATCATTCTCGTCTGTGTTATCATCTTTGGCACGATTTGATTTCACAATTGGAGCTGAAATCCTATTTTGGCCGATCTGACTAGAGCTCAAAGTTTCACCGGGAATATTATTGGTCAAAGAACAGATGAGAAGGTTGGCACTGCTATTCACCCGCGTAGTGTTCTCTTTTGGACATCCGTATAACTGAAAATGGCTGCCTTGGGCATCACTACTAGATTGTTCTGGATTTGTTGACGTTTTTTTTACGGTCTGAAGCTGGAAGTAGGTTTTGTCATTATCTACGCAAACAATATTAGTGTCTTCAGATTTCGAAGACGGCAGAATGTTGTCTTCCTTATGATGAAAGGAGAAAGATGGCTGAGGTGCTATTCTAAAAGATAATCCAAATATATCCTTTTTCTTCAGTCCGGACATGAGCCTTTCACGAGATTCAAACAAAGGAGAATAAAAGTGGTTAAATTTAGATGACGATTTTTCATTGTCATCAATCTGTGTGTCAGCATTGATAGATACATCACTACATGCGCTGACAGTTTCGAAACCTGCAACACTTTCGCCGCCATCTTTTGATTCCTTAAGAAGTACGGGGCTATTGCTTCTTTCGTAGCAACTGAAGCGAAGGATCTCTAGCTTTCTGCGCTTTACTGGATCCATTTTGTATGTCATGGTCATTGAATCGGATGTATTATCTTGATCCTGAGAAGAATTGCTCGAGTCGGACATAATACTGTCCATGTCTCTATCCATTTCGAAACAATTTACATCATAAGGTCGCCAAAGGTTCTTTCTTTTCTTTGGTAATATGGCACTGGTAGACAAAGCATTCAGATTCGAGCAATTTGAAACAGAGGACGAGTTATGCTTTGCATACGATCCATCTGTTTGAAATTCCGAAGACTCTGAATTTTTAACTGCAGTTTGATAAACATCAGACAACTGGCTATTTCCATTCGAAGCAACAATCTGGGAAGCCATTGACAATATTCCGTCATCGTCGTCTGCTTTTTTTACACTTAGGTCCAGCGGTATTTCCTTAAGACCACGCACAACCATGGGAGGTAACTTATGTCCTGCCATACTCAATGGGAATATCTGTTAAAACAGCAAAGATCAATTTAAATTTACTTATTTATTTATTAAATAACTTACAATAGTAAGCTTTTAATGGTTGTCGCTGCTATTGAATTTCAATTAAATTTATTTTCATTTGGTTATAAGAGCTTGTGTTGGTAGTTTTATGGTTTCTTTCTTCAAATTCAATAAACAACAAATCTTTTCCCCATCATACATACATACATACATACATGCATACACACACACACACACATATAGATACATACATATATATATATATATATATATATATATATATATATATATATATATATATATATATATATATATATATATATATATATATATATATATATATATATATATATATATATATATATATATATATATATATATATATATATATATATATATATATATACATACATATATATATATATATATATATATATATATATATATATATATATATATATATATATATATATATATATATATATATATATATATATATATATATATACATACATACATACATACATACATACATACATACATTTACTCTGATAGGGACACGAAACAATGTGATAAGCATAGAATCATCAGTTTCGCACACTAAGAACATGCACCCATCTTAATGTGTGCAACTAATGGAAATTCATACTAGATTAAAACAAGGACGGAAAAAGAGAAGAAAAAGAAAGTGTGTGTTTCCGAAACAACGAAAGCAAACTGAGCCTGTCGCCCTCTCGTCAACTTAGTCAAACATAAAACAGCCCTCGTTATCTACTCATGAATAGTGTTCGGTAATCAAGTACATAAAGAAATTTGTTAAATACTGACTGATTGTTTGACAAGCGGATAGAAGGATATATTTCGCTGCAAATCTAAACGTGAAAGAGGAAAATTTGATTTAATACAAAATCAGAGACAGACTGAAAATCATATATCTGCGTAACCATATATTGTACATTTAAGTGCGACATATTTGACATGCCTACCTTTTTTATTGCGAACACGTCCTTGTTCCTACTATTTCACAGACAATCTTTGCTATAGCAAGTGCTTTTAAAGTGTGATTCAATCAGAGAATCTGCAAGAGAATGAAAACATCGTTTAGAACCAATCTCTATGTAAGCACTTAGTACTGTATAAAGACTATCGATCAATGACGTCATAATTGGCACTGTTAGCGATATTTATTCTCTGGTTTCTATGGGGGAGTCATCTGAGTAATTTCTGTCCATGCGATAGAAACAGTGTACTGCCAGAGACTGAATTAAAAGTTCATTAAGATGTATATGTAAACAGATACAAATACGAATATGTGTCATTTTCATTCATTTGAACCGGACAAACAAGAATGAGTAAAAGTTAGTCCCACTGATAGCAAGCAGGCCAAGAACCCAACAAATTCCGCTCAAGTAAACCTTCCAGTGCTTAGTTAGGTTCAACACATCACTGAGATGATTTGTGTTGAGCTGATCTGCAGGATATGAAATATGGAAAAGGGATCAATATAGAACGTCGAGAAAATGTAAAGATATTCATGTGGAAATTAATCATATTCAAATGCAATCAACTAATGAAGATTTGTCGATTCTAAATGCAGTGTGCGGAAAAGACTCAGATTAGTGTTGCTTGCTGTCCAAAAGTATTTACTAAATAATTACAACATTTACACTGATAAAGAGAATATAATTTTCAATTTCCCTTTTCAAATGTAATATCACTAATCGGTAAGTTCAACAAAGAGGCAAATTCCATTTATCCACAAAGTGCTAAAATTTTGTTTACCTGGACCTTATCGCGATCCGCATAGTATATTTTCACTTCGAGAAATTCGCACTGCTTGAAACTAAATTTTGGAAATAATGCAAATAAATGCTATCATGCTTTTTTGTAAGAAATACACGTTCAAAAACGAGGGGTGCTGAAGCTTAAAGTAAAAGTTAGAGAACCTAACTCGGGAATAATGTGTGAATCACGTATTTAAACGAACGCAAAGGAAGAATCACGTTTGTTTTCCATTTCGGCAGAATTCAAACTTGGCTCTATACTATTTCATACCTATAAAAGTTATCAGATTAGTCACAAGTCAAATTATCAAAGTGTACCAGCATTTACGAATTATTATTATAATTTGATTGGTGTTGTTGATGTTATTAGTATTATTATTTTTGTTTAGTTCCGCTCTTCTTGCTTTTTTTGGGTGGTGGTGATTGTTTTCTTGTTTGCTGGGGGGGTGGGGTGTATTTAATCATGTGAACAGAAATTTGAAAATGACAGCATGAATCAAGAAATTGGCAATATGTGACATATTTTGGGGGTACAACCTCTTGTTCATGTCCCCTAAAATTGATTGGTGCTTTTGTGGTACAACCTCTTGTTCATGTACCCTAGAATTGATTGGTGCTTATGTGGTACATCCTCTTGTTCATGTACCCTAGAATTGATTGGTGCTTTTGTGGTACAACCTCTCGTTCATGTCTCTCATAACTGATTGATGGGGGGGGGGGGGTATAATCTCTTGTTCATGTCCCCTGTAATTAATTGGTCTTTTTTCAACTCATTTTTTTAAAATAAATCCGCTCATGTGGTACATCTAAAAAATTATAACATAGGTTTGTTTTTGTTCACCCAAAGGTTAGTGGAACAAAGAGAATTGAATTAACAGTTTCAAATTTCTGCTTTCTTGTTTTTTCGGGGGAGGGGAGTAACCGCACTTTTAACACATATTAGCTATATCATGCACTGGAAACGGGAGCTAGGTGATTGTTTCCTATGCGCCTTTACCAGGGACACACCGAGGCAGTCGCCTTGGGCTGGCCCGAATCGGGTATTGAACCCGCGACCCTTGTGTTGAGGTGTGCATTGAGATTTAAAATTTTTTTGTACAAATACTTTAAGAAACGCATGCAATTTGGATTGCTTTGTCGTGACAGACACATGATTAATTGGGTCTCTGACCTTACTAATCTTAGCCCTTTCTGCTTGAATGGAGGGCGTTTTCCGTATCGGTGCATGACTTTTGATCGACCGCTACGAATAACGAGAGGAGTGTGCGAAAATAGCTACCAAAGTAGAAGCCCATTACCTCACTAGGGCAAATTTATGAAATTAATTTTACATTATTTACTTAGATTTGGGAGATAAAAATTCTCAACAGCAGAATATTGATAGTATGTACTGTCAGAACATGAACATGGGTCATTTCTTTTACGAGTTCGGAATGCTAACCACTAAGCCATTTCGGTTCCTGTCTTCCTTAGCCGTCTCTTGCCTGTCTTACATCCCAGATTCCAAGCAGAATATGTGCGTTTGGAACCATTACCTATGTAAAATTATCGATTTGCCAAAAAGTTAAATACTTACACTTTCAACAACTCACAAGCGATTTCATGACATTTTCACTCTATTTATTAGCTATATAACTAATTACTGATGACTAATTTCATTTCATGCAAAAAATTAAAATGTGTTTCGATACATGGTCACTCGTTACGACCACGCTTATTTCTTACGTAATAAATGGCTTCAAACATCAGGTGTCATTCGGGATAAAAATGGCTAATGTTTAGTAGTGCTTACGATAATTATCCGCTGCAATACAACAAAATCTTTGATATAATGTTTACAAAGACCTTCTGACATGAACAATGTATATATAAATTTGAGGCTGGAGTGCATACATTTCTTTTGCTACCAGATTAAATTGACTTGTCAAAGTAAAATAATATTACTTGTATGTTTTGAATTATCATTGCTATCCAAAACTATGAACGTTTTTTGACCATCTAGTGCACTCTACTTTTCACATAACCTTCTATATTAGGCAGTTGGATGCGGCATCAAATTTGCGCATAAGCACAGTCCCTTGCACCATCAATATAATTAAGATTTGGTTAGATTGTCACTCAGAATGAACGCACAGTTTACGAAAGAAAAACCGTGTACCACCCTTGTGGATGAAATTAAAAACCTTTTGGCGGTCAGATTTTCTTCAAAATTTGTCTGTATGCGATTGCAGACGTAGAAAACTTCGTCTACCACAAACGTGTCAGGGCAAAAATATAGACTTTCAACTTTTTTAAAGCAGTTTGCATGCTGGGTTTAAAGTCTGACTTGAAAATAAAATGAATTCACAAACGACGCATATTAGTTTCGATCGTATGAGATAATCAAAATCAGTTTTTGAACATTAAGCAGGCAACGAGCAAGAAAATGAAATGTTTTTTGAAAATTCTGGAGCCTAGTCTGATCACAGTGCATGTTTAGCCTCTAACATCTAACCTTTGACAAGGGAAAGTAACTCGTGGTCTTCTCACTATTCAGGCTGCAATGAATGGGGTAGTCTCCATTTGAATGGAGTAATCAGCAATGAATGTGGTAGTCTCCATGTGAATGGAGTAATCAGCACAATGAATGCGGTAGTCTCCATGTGAATTGAGTAATCAGCAATGAATGGGGTAGTCTCCATGTGAATGGAGTAATCAGCACAATGAATGGGGTAGTCTCCATGTGAATGGAGTAATCAGCACAATGAATGGGGTAGTCTCCATGTGAATGGAGTAATCAGCAATGAATGGGGTAGTCTCCATGTGAATGGAGTAATCAGCACAATGAATGGGGTAGTCTCCATGTGAATGAAGTAATCAGCAAATATGAAGAAAATAATTAGTGTTAGCCATAAACAAAATAGTAAATGAAATGAAATAAAATAAACGGTCGGTCTTTCCGTCGCAATAATGATATGTCCTGAGAGCGAGGTAATATTTATTTAAAACTCAAGTTCATCATATAAAACTACAGAAATTATAAAAAGTCATAAAGATTTTGTTTCTTCCGTAAATAGTTTTGGTCGCGATGAATTTTCTAAACTTTAAAGTTTTTCTCACCCAGTCGGGCTCTCCTTATGAAGTTTTAAAGGACATCAAAAGGGGATTGAAACAAGTTTACTTTCTTTGCAAAGACCGGCTTAAATGTTCGTCTTTATTAAAAGAATGCACGACTTTTCCACGAAATACTATACTGTTTCTTAGATTTTAAGACGAAACCTTAAATGCAAGTAGTGGATGGGTGGGTAATTGTTACATATATATTTATTCAACGTTACTTTTAATCGGCAAGCCATATCCATGAATATGAGGGCCTGCCGTTAAACTTGGTAGCTTTATTTTACCTAAAATGAATCCACCTATCTTTTCCAAATTTCTCCGTCATCTTAGCTAGTTCAAATTAGTGTATGACCGAAGCGACCAGAACATATTATTTATGAGTTCATGTAAACAGGTCCGCATGTACAAATTAGACATCCGTTATTTTACAATCTAGTCAGTTGTAGGCCTTATCCTGCTTGCTACCTCATACATTTTCAATTCGGTTCATCGCTTGTTCCAGGCAACTAAAAGTATATGCAAATGCTAGAGGGGGAGAAATCAAAGTTCGCTCAATACACGTATCAATACTGACATATAAACAAGAAAGGAAGGAAGGCCTTGGTCGTATTCTGCTTCTGAGTTAGTCTTAATGCCATTTTCAGCACAAGATAGGCAATGCATCATGAGGTATGTAACTACGCTACATTTAGAGGGATTTATGATGGGTGCATTTTCGAAAACTAAAAATAAATCAAAACGATAGACATAAGCTCCGACTGTTTAAAACGATTTCAAAAGGTGTATTTTATAATCGGATTTAGGGGGAAATGTTACATATATCTTTTTTCATGAAACGTTAACAGACAAGCTGACCATAAGCACGGGTTTTTCCGTATTGTGCATGCCTTTTCACCACAGAAAGAAAATCCAAGAAATAAAATATTTTTGTTAAATATTTTAAACCACGTACTTAAACTTAACATCTCCATTGAAATTTTAACATTTACAACCTTATTCTCTTTTCAGTTTGTATTTAGTAGCGATAACAGCGTAACTAGAGGGCGCTTCAGTCAGGCCGAGTGACACCATCTTACTATTTTTGTACAGAGAGGGTATCCCTTTTTACGAAGCTCCCATTCTTTTAAATTTGATTCGATAATTTTATGAATAGCGGGAACGCTTTACGTGATAACCTGCGCAAAGGAAACTGTTTGGCTTTTCTTTTAAACTATAAGTTATTGCCAAAAATTTGATACGGCTCAGAGAATATTTTCATGAAAAATCCACAAAACGTGTGGACCATGCAGGGTTTCAAGCGGGAGATGTTTTATTTATTTATCTAAATAAAGAATGTGCCAAGAATACTGTGGTACTTATCTTCGTTTCGTAGGAATATGGTTGTATTATAGCATTCCCTCCGGTTAATTTTTAACCGGAAATGTGTCAGTTCTCTCCCTTGAGCACCTGGTATCAATAACTTGCAACGAAATCTGTGACAACCCGAAATCACCTTATCAGTATAATAATTATGCATATATTTATAGTACACTGAGGTGATTTATTGTAAGGTACTTTACTGACAAAACGTAAGACTCCTTCGGTAGCAATTATATACTCAATGAATATAAATATTGTTGCTACACCTACATGTAACCAGCAGTTTGCTTTTATTATTACTGCTACAAAATAGTATAAAACCTGCTTGATACCTTTGGATATGAAATTAATGTAGTTGTAAAAATGATTAATACAAATTTATACTTGTATCGTCACAGATGAGATATGTTTTCTGTTTGAAGAATAAGACCCCCAACCCTGTAATAATTTAGAAGAAGCTTTTGAAGCTTTTAAGGTTACTCACAGCTCAGGCTGTTGTAGCATCCATACCCCCTGCATAAATATCTTCATTTGTCTGTGATGGTATTGATATTTTACACTGTTTAAAAAATAAGTTAATATTGTTATGACAAAAAAAAATGCCATCACAATTCAACAATGCAATAAAGCAACTGCAAAATAAATAAATAAAAATACAAAGTATATACATTACTGTATTTAACTTTTCACACGAAATATTAGAGAATATTTTATGTAAACTTTAAGTCATAAAAACAATATTTTTAGATGAATTAGTCTAAACAAAATATAATACATATAAGCATTTAAAAGGAATAATTACGTAGATTGTCTTGTTATATTGTCCTTATAGACTTCTTTTGAAGAGTAAGGAGGTAGATGTTACCAATCCCTTCTGTTTTTAACTTTCACATGAATAAAACATGAATAAAAACAAGCTTTACACAAAATTTGGCTTTTGGATTGGACATACACTTATAATTGTAAATTACGAGTAATTAAAGCTGCAAATTCTGGACTGGCCGAGGAACATTTCCCCAAAATTTCCTTTTATATGCCACATAAATTTGTAAGTTATGCCTCAAGAACAGTCTGGTTATATTCTCTAGTGACTGCTTCATGAAGTAACAAAAAAAAAAAAAAATTATTACTGGATTTGTTTTCAATATATACACTGTACAAAAAAATGTTCACTTTTTGATGAATTCTTTCTTTTGCAGGCAATATAAAAATTGTTTGAACTTGCGATGAGTAAAAACAATGAAAAAGAGTATACTTTATTTGCTAATTTGTTATTTCTGATGCTTTGACCTTCTAAAAAAATAACATATTTATTAACCTGAGATGAAATTTAAATTTGGCCTGTTATCTCTATATTTAATTGTCGAAAAATGGAAAGATGAAGGACGATTTCCTCAGAAAAAGAAAAAAAGACAACATTAAGCGTAAATATCCTGATTTTCGGTGATATTTTTACAAGCTTCTTGCTGATTTTTTTTTTTTTGCGTTCATTAAATGCAGGCAAAATTACTCAGTACGAAGTTTCAGCAAAACAAGTACAGTAACCCTAAAAAGTGAAAGACATTTCTCAGTTACATTTGGTAGTATTGATGTTCCGACAGTAAGGCTTCTGTCAGACAAGAGTTAACATTTCTTTGAAAACTCAGTGAAAAACATAGCCCTATGGCTTTCTTCATTGGCTAAGTTCACGCCTTACCGATGCTGGGTAATCAAAATTAAAGTGTTTGTATGTGAGGGGATTCGAACCTGTGCATAAAACCTTAAGCTGGAGACCCCTACTATTTTTCAGCACGATTACCAATACCCATCCCATCTGCCCGCCCCCCCCCCCCCGCCTTAAAATTGGTAATTTAGATCGGTAGACGTTTAATTCTTGATTATTCCGATTCTCAAGTGTGACGATCAATTTAGACAAGATTTTGTCTTCTAACAAAACGAATATTACTGAGTAAAAACAAATTCGACTAATATATATGTTTACAAAACAGGTATTAACAGCCACATAAAACTTCACAACAATACACCATCATAGGAGATAACAATACAAACCATAACAGGTTACGTCCAGTATATTCCTTCTGTTAAATTGAAATTCTCCCTCTTTCAAAATTTAATCTGGACTTGTATCGTGGATATAAGTAATTCTGTCCAACGCTGAATGTTTTTGTGCAGCAACCATCCGAATTCAGAGAGAAAAAAATGAAGAATGACAGTGGCATGTGGCGTGGCGGATCTTACTGCCCAACTGTGTTTAGTCAACAGGATAATACACTGCCCACATGAAACCACGCTGAACTCGTGACCGGTAACTGACCTGTGGGTTCTTGCGATACACTCCGCTTTCCGAGCATGAAGGACAATGGAAAGAGGATATAAAGGGCAACGTGTGATGTATTCTCCTCTCTTTCATTTCGAATCTCATTATAATCTTAAAGTGAAAAAAGTTATAAATATCAAGAAAA
Organism: Sinohyriopsis cumingii; assembly: GCA_028554795.2. Classification (NCBI taxonomy): domain Eukaryota; kingdom Metazoa; phylum Mollusca; class Bivalvia; order Unionida; family Unionidae; genus Sinohyriopsis; species Sinohyriopsis cumingii. Next base: position 12,212,284 of record CM068842.1, on the reverse strand, counting down.
GGTTTATAAATAATATGATGAAGACCTTGAGTTTGATCAGATTTAGTCTTGGGGTCTTTACATCTCCGTTCAATCCAAGCCATATATATATATATATATTATCATTTTTTTTTTTCATTTTAAAACGACTGGGGAATGTTAACATCTGAAAGAAATTAAATTATACAGATTCATTCATCAAAGAACAAGGAATCAAAATACGGGCTGGATACTAACCAATTCCTCTTTCAAACAGTGCACATTTTTGGACAATTCTGTATGCATTAAGTGTAGGTAGAAAAGGAAATTATAGCCATTGTAAATCATTACGTCGTTGTTGCCCCATTCGAGCATGAAACACACACAGTTCATGTGCTTTTCACTCGTCTCTGGTCGAACTGATTTACCGGAAAAAGAAATGAACTGACAAGAATCCTTCTAAACAAATAGCGATAAATATTTCGACACATTCCCACCCACCCCGAGTATAGTTTGACAAGTAAAACCCAAAACCAAACTGTAAATATGATCAACTTTCCTATTTTTAATGCTTTGATCTTATTATTTTCCGTTTTTAAAATACTTCTTTCACAACCCTTTGCAGAATTAGGGATGTAGATCACTCCCTATGCACTGTACTGCATTTTGTAAGACACGACTATTACAGGCAGCCATTTTATGCCGTACATACATGCCGTACATACATACATACATACATACATACATACATACATACATACATAAATACATACATACATACACCATACATATTTACACTCTTCCTAAGATCATGCGGGTGTTAAATTACGGCGAAAACACGAAAACTGAACGAATGACGTAGAAGAAAATCAAAAAAGGTGGCCAAAATGACAAGGGCATTATTTCGCTCTGGTCGCAATACGAAACGAGTTCGAGAATGCCATAAATATTTCAATGTGGGTAAATTAGGGCTGCAAGCAGTTATCCTGTTTTTATCAATGGTAGTCGATATGAATTTTAAGGAGTCAAATTGCCAAACAGCATTGCAAATTCATCAGCTGTTATTTCCATCACCATGGTTACTACTGACCACGGCTCTAATCGATAGGCAGAGAGATCAACGTGGGCGCTTTGTGAAAAACTGGAACATTATGAACAAAAGCTAGATGTGTGAGACTGTCTAGTTTGCATTTTAACAAAATCTGGTTTACGTATAGACACGTCTGGTTTTCATGTTAATAAAGACTGACCACCAACCAGACACGTCGGAAGGTCTGGTTTGCAGTTGATATATTGCGCCGTTGAGCCAAGTTGTCAGTTTCAGGCCATAGTAAAGAGACACCGAGAGCGTAATGGTCCTTGAGGACAAAATATGTACAAATATCAAGCACAAAAATGACAAATTTAAAATATAAAATCCGTTAAGTGTCAGTCAAGCCTCTTAACACTTTGCATCCTCTTCTGTAAATCAGTCCAATTTGATTTGAATTGTTTTCAATCATCAATCTTGAGCAAAAGTCCCTTAAGAGTTATCATACATGCAACATCCAGACAGACAGACAGACAGACAGACAGACAGACAGACACATACATACATACAGACATACACACATACATACATACATACATACATACATACATACATACACACACAGACACACACACATCCATCCATTCATACATACATACATACATACATGCATACATACATGCATACACACATACATACATACATACATACATACATACATACATACATACATACATACATACATATATACATGCATGCATGCATGCATGCATACATACATACATACATACATACATACATACATACATACATACATACATACATACATACATACATACATACATACATACATACATACATGCATACATACATACACCATTGCTTCAGTTTTATATTGAAAAGGAATGTGAAATAGTCCGGAATTGCACTAACAAAGGATTGTATAATCTTCCTTAGCAGGAATCCGCATATGATGGACTTATGCTTGCGTTTATTGATAAAATGCAATTTTGTAGATTCAATAAATGTAAATGTACACTCCACCTTTAATTAAAATAGACTTACAGTATACATTTTAAACGGAACTTTGGATCTCTTCCTTTGAGAACCAGTTTCTTTGTTGGGGGGGAGGAGGTGCTGTTGTTGATTTGTTTTTCGTGGATATTTTAAATGACTCAACCATGATCACAACGGAAGTCATAACTAGGACACTTATGCTGTTATTCTGAAAGGAACGTAAGATAATATTGACGATGGCAGCCATTTAAGATTTGTTTGGACTTTTTGTATATCTGTGCTAATCAAATTTTTAAGCTCAGACCTAATGATTTTGCAGCCAAAGTCCCAGCTCCCAGTATTCTGTCAAGATATATACATAATTGACAATCACGGCCAGGCACCAATATCCGGTAAGAAAATACATTCGGTTCACTCTTAATTATCAGCAGATATTTGTGAAAATCTTAACCTGGTAACGTTCGAATGATTTTAAATACCGGTCAGAAAATCTATAAACAAAATCAATACTACTTCTCAAGATACATATAACACCCCATTCTTCTGCCCCCCACAAAACATACAACACCAAAGTCCCCCACCCTCACAAAACATATAATAACGACACCCCACCCCACCCCCCACAAAACAAAATGAATACACAATCATGATATTTATACCATGAGTCGTTAAAAGAGAATATGCAGCCGTGATATTTATACCATGAGTCGTTAAAAGAGAATACAAAGCCGTAGCCGTAATATTTATACCATGAGTCGTTAAAAGAGAATACACAGCCGTGATATTTATACCATGAGTCGCTAAAAGAGAACACACAGTAGTGATATAACGTCTCTAATAGGCAAGCACCAAAATACCAATTTCACGTCCCCTCAGATATCTCCTTTTTTAAATAAAAAAAATCTAATTATAGGGGTTTTTCCCCCACGTTTATCTTAGTTTCTCATGTTGTAGTATTATTTTAGTTTCATTTAAAATTCTTTGAAGTTAAATTGCAGTTTCGGCAAAGGCAACCAAGTCATCTGCATAGAACTGTGCAAATAACTTTGCATATTTTAATGTCTGGTCAGAAATGTACATTTTTAAAACCTTTAAAAATAATGAATATAATAAGTGTAAAAACACAGCCTTGTTAATGACCCGAACTTCCTGAATGTGAACTGTGAGTATACACACTGAGGATCTCGATGTGTATATGTATGTATGTATGTATGCATGTATGTATGTATGTATGTATGTATGTATGTATGTATGTATGTATGTATGTATGTGTGTGTGTATATATATATATATGTGTGTGTGTGTGTGTGTGTGTATGTATGCATGTATATAATTATATAATATGTGTGTGTCTGCGTGTGAGTATATACTTGTATGCATATATATATATATATATATATATATATATATATATATATATATATATATATATATATAATAGCAGCAGTAGTAGTGGTAGAGTAGCTTTTATCTGAAAATGTGTTTATTTTTCAAACGAAATTGGTACAAAAACGTTATGATATGATTAATGATTTGCAAAAAAAAACCAATAGTTTTAAGAAAGGACGCATAGTTGTTGAAATCTTTCTGATTGGTTGTGCTTTTAAACGAAAGTCTCAGTAATTTCAATTAATTTTCCACTGAAGCCTTGCCCAGTGGGTAAAGACTTGCCATTCACTATCAACAGATAAATTCGTACTATTTACTGTCAAGATGTAAGGTCTTGCCATTTTCTGTCAATATGTAAAAGTCTTCCCATTTAATGTCACAAATGTGTAAATATATGCCATTTTCTGTCACTATGTAAAAGTCTTGACTTTTAATGTCATAAACGTGTAAATCTATGCATTTTCTGTCAATACATGTATGTAAAAGTCTTATCAATTAATGTCGTCAATGTGTGAAGCCATGCCATTATTGTCAATATGTAAAAGTCTTGCCATTTAATGTCGTCAGTTAGTAATGCCATGCCATTTTCTGTCAATATGTAAAAGTCTTACTATTTAATGTCGTCAATGTGTAAAGCCTTGCCATTTTTGTCGATATGTAAAAGTCTTGCCATTTAATGTCAGTGTGCAAAGCCTTGCCATTAAATTTCAAGATGTAAAAGTCGTGCCTAACTGTCACTATATAAAGCCTTGCCATTTAGTCACAATATAAAGCCTTGCCATTTACAATCACTATATAAAGCCTTGCCATTTAGTCACTAGATAAAGTCACTATATAAAGCCTTGCTATTTATTGTCAAGATATAAAAGTCTTGCCTTACTGTATAGATATAAAGCCTTGCTATTTGTTGTCTATGTGTATTTCACATTTCATTTTAAACTAACTAGGTCTATGGAACACAAGTAATTGTCACAGTCTATGTGTATTTCACATTTAATTTTAAACTAACTAGGTGTATGGAACACAAGTAATTGTCACAGTCTATGTGTATTTCACATTTCATTTTAAACTAACTATGTCTATGGAACACAAGTAACTGTCACAGTCTATGTGTATTTCACATTTCATTTTAAACTAACTAGGTGTATGGAACACAAGTAATTGTCACAGTCTATGTGTATTTCACATTTCATTTTAAACTAACTAGGTCTATGGAACACAATTGTCAGTCTATGTGTATTTCACATTTTATTTTAAACTAACTAGGTCTATGGAATACAAGTAATAGGTCACATTTTAGTCATTTACAGTCCGATGCAATTACTTAATGACTTCAATAACGGGAAAAGCATGATAAAACAAGATGATGATGATGATGATGATGATGATGATGATGATGAAACCTCTGAATGCACAGTTAATACGTTAAGATATTCAAGAGCTTTCAGATTAATTGTATGCAAGAGCCACATTATTTGTAATACAATGTTTGTAACAATTATGCAGTACTTGTCAAAACTATCTGCAAGATTTTCAATTGATCCGTAAAGCCTTCCGTAACAAAAATGTATTGGATAAAACTCAGAAAATCAACTGTTTTTGTTTTGGTTTACGTTGTGTGCTTGTGTGTGTCTATGTCAATCTCTTGGACCGATTAAATTTATAATTATATAGAACTTACCTTAACTTGTCGGAAATCACAATACAAACTCATTCAATATCCAATTTATGACTTTGATAACAGCGAATCGGAGTCGCAAAATACACAGAATGTGTTGGCACATCAAAGTACAGAAATAATCAAAATTGTTCTTGAATCTATTCCCTGTAAGTGTAAAACACCGTTTTAGCTGCATGGATCGAAACACAGCTATACTGTTGTGTCAGTCTTGCAAGGTGAGACTATTCTCTCCACATAGTATGTAGGCTGCACCATACAATAACCTTGCCCGCAAGCGCATAAACAGGGGTGAATGTCCTGTTCGAGCGTCGACCTTCTACGCTATGTAACACGACTACTCGCATGACATATACATAGTTTGGCCCGGCGAACTTAATCAGTACCAATATATGCACAACATATCTAGGTCACCCTTGTGCAATTCCATTAAGAATACTATCATGCGCTTCTAAATTCAGTGACTTAGAACTTGTGCGTTATGAGATGCACCGCGTACTGTGATGCGGTAGTCTGACTAATTACTGTATACAGGACTACTGCTTAACACAGCTAAGGTCCCATGTTCGATTTCCTGACACATTTATGCGATATAGGTCATACCTCAACCGGACATAGTAACTATCTGTTTACCATAGCAAAAACATCATTCATGTCATTGCGACAAGTCTAGAAGTTTGAATTTTGATTAGAACATCAACATAACTCGAATGTATGTGTTGTTGTTGTTGTTGTGGGGTTTAACGCCATTTTTCAGCTCACGATAGCTATGCATGGCGGCCAGTATTAACGGTGGAGGAAGAACCCGGGAAAACCCCGGAAAGAACCACCGACCCACGAGAAGCTACTGGCAAGCGTTCTCACATAGCTGAATCCGAGACTCGAACCCACGCAGACAGAGGTGAGATGGCAGTGATCCGTAATAGAGAGCGTTTTAGACCACTGGGCCACTCGAGGCCCCCGAATTTATGTTAAATATTGTTCAGATAGTTGATAGGATATCTCATACACCATATTATAAAATAAGAAAATAATTCTTTATTTCAGTCGACATAGTCCATACATATAAATTAAAATATAGATAAAAAGTAAGTGTATTTTGAACATAAAAGATAATAGATATCTTATATACAGACACATCTACAACAATGGACTGTGCCCTGCATTGTTAAGAATGAAATTTTGTATGTCTGCTTGCCTATCTGTCTGATTGCATCTTTGCGTGTCTTTCTAGTCTCTCAACCGTAGTTGCCTTTTTTGGCAAATAATTGGTCATCAACGTTAAAGAGTAATGGATGCTAAAGCACACATAGCATGACAACTCGCCACTTAAAATAGTGTGTGTGTGTGTGTGTGTGTGTGTAAAACGCAATATTGCCAGCAATGTATTGCCATTTTCATAGCAAGAAAAACGCAATACTGCCGCAATATATTGCCATTTTAATAGCGAATAAAACGCAGTATTTGCCACCAATATATTGCCATTTTCAAGCGTATAAAGCTCAATACTGCCAACATGTTGCCATTTTGATAGCGTATGAAGTGCAGTACTATGCCTATATTTACTTCCAATAATTATGAGGGACAACAAATGGCTGAAATATACGGCGTATGTCATTGTTTGATGCAAATATCACTGTATCATCAGGGCGTGAGCATTTTTTTGGGGGGGTGGGGGTGGGGAATAGTCAGTGGCTCCTTTGTGAAAATCGTTTGTTCCCTGGTCAGATTAACAAAAAAGATAATGAATTATAGACTTAGGCCCCTCACATGTTGTAGGCCCTCATTTTTTTAATGAAATAGCAGCTGAGCGACGTGAGCTCGTGATAGCCTTAGGCCAGTCACGGCCCTAATCCGGCCATATTTGTGACCCCTATCTCTGTGTCTGATAATAAAGGATAAACAAAACCTTATGGACTGAAGGAAAAACCCCATCCCCGAAATCAAAATGTGCCTGCCTTTAAAACAATGATCAGTTTTTCAATGTGTGGAAAGTATATAATTTAATTTGGATAATTATTTTCGGCGCACTCAGAAATATCAAAGGGTACATTAAGTACATGAAATTCTATGTAAAAATTGTTGGGGGATTGAGTCGAATTTCTATGTAATGTAATTTGCAATAACACCACAAGCTTTAATCTCAGGGCCGAGGCCAAGTGCAGCCGAATTAGTCTAAAGTGCTCGCCTTCAACAACCACTGCCATCTCACCCCTGTCGATGGGGGTCTCAGCTCGACCAATGTGGGTATGAGAAAAAGCTTGCACTAGCTTCTCGTGGGTCGGTGGGTCTTACCGGAGTCATGGTTCATCCACCATTAGTTATACTGACCGCCATGCATCACCTATCTTGCGCTGAGAAATTGCGTTAAAACCACCACCAAAACAACAACAACAACAAAATCAGTCACCCAAGAAGTTTAACTTGCTAGCTTATCCACTTTCACACCAATCTGCAGTATACAATGTATCAACCGATCACGTTTATTTTTTCAGTCATTTCATGTTCTAATTATAGTTTTATACTATATGTTGTTGAAATGCATCAGTCTATTTAAATTATGAGATTTTGTTCCTCAACTATTTGCACCCATAGCAAGCTTAAAATCCTAGTTTTGCAAATCAATATTAATAAATTACCGCGCTAGCCTTTGGTGTGGTTTTTCAGTTCACTGTGTTTGATGAAATGCTAGAACAGTGCAAGTAAGTCAGACTTCTATCACAGCGTCATTTGGCGTAAATCCAAAAAGATGTTGGCTTAAGAGAGAAGCACAACATTTGTACCAATCAAGCAATGGCGTTAATATATTACCAGTCAGACGGTGACATTAGTACAATACCAGTCAAGCAGCGACATTAGTACATTACCAGTCAGACGGTGACATTAGTACAATACTAGTCAAGCAGCGACATTAGTACATTACCAGTAAGCCAGAGATAGTAATACATAACCAGTCAGGCATTGACATTAATACATTACCAGTCAGGTAGTGACATCACTACATTACCAGTCAGGCAGTGATTTTAGCACATTACTAGTCAGGCAGTGACATTAATACATTACCAGTCAGACAGCGACATTAGTACATTACCAGTCAGTGACATTTATACATTACCAGTCAGGCAGTGACATTATTACATTACCAGTCAGGCAGTGACATTAATACATTACCAGTCAGACAGCGACATTAATACATTACCAGTCAGGCAGTGACATTAATACATTACTAGTCAGACAGTGACATTAGTACATTACCAGTCAGACAGTGACATTAGTACATTACCAGTCAGGCAGCGACATTAGTACATTACCAGTAAGGCAGAGACAATAATACATAACCAGTCAGGCAGTGGCATTAATACATTACCATTCAGACAGTGACATTAGTACATTACCAGTCATAGGCGAGACGTCTTTTTTCTAACTTTAACTTACGTAAAACATGAATCTGTTATCAATGTCAACAATATATAGAGCAAGCATGTATGTATGAATGTATGTATGTATGTATGTATGTATGTATGTATGTATGTATGTATGTATGTATGTTCTATCCAAAGTCAATCACAACCTTTCAAATCAAGAATATTTTACAGATTATCCATTCAATTCCTACGATGTATTACACTCAGGGTATCCATTCGTTTCATATGATACTTTACACTCAGAGTATCAATTCTATTCATATCATGTATTCCACTCATAGTATCCATTCGATTCGTATGATATATTACACTCAGAGTATCCATTTTATTCGTACGATGTATTACACGTAGAGTATCCATTAGATTCATATCATATATTACACTTAAGAGTATCCTTTCGATTCCTATAATGTATTATAATCAGAGCATCCATTCGATTCGTATGATATATTACACCCGAAGTATCCATTCGATTCGTATTATATATTTCACTGAGAATATCCATTCCATTCGTATAATACATTACACTCAAAATATCCATTCTATTCGAAAAATACATTACACTCAGAGTATTCTTTCGATTCGTATCATACATTGCACTCAGAGTATCCATTCTATTCGTATCAAATATTACACTCAGAGTTGCCATTCGATTCATATAATACATTACACTCAGAGTGTCCATTATATTCGTATAATACATTACACTCAGAATATCCATTCTATTCATATAATACATTACACTCAGAGTATCCATTCTATTCGTATCATATATTAAACTCAGATTATCCATTCGATTAGTATAATACATTATACTCAGAGTATCCATTCAATTCGTATAACACATTACACTCATAGTATCCATTCGACTCGTATCATATATTACACTCATAGTATCCATGTTATTTGTATAATACATTGCACTCAGTAGATCAACTCTATTCGTATGATACACTACACTCAGAGTATCCATTCGATTCATATAATACATTACACTCAGAGTATCCATTCTATTCGTATAATACATTACACTCAGAATATCCATTCCATTCATATAATACATTACACTCAGTGTAATGTACATATAATACATTGCACTTAGTATATCAATTCTATTCGTATGATACACTACACTCAGAGTATCCATTCGATTCTTATAATACATTACACTCAGAGTATCCATTCTATTCGTATAATACATTACACTCAGAATATCAATTCCATTCATATAATGCATTACACTCAGAGTATCCATTCTATTCGTATCATACATTACACTCAGAATATCCATTCTATTCGTATAATACATTACACTCTGAGTATCCATTCGATTCATATAATACATTACACTCTGAGTATCCATTATATTCGTATCATATATTACACTCATATTATCCATTCGATTAGTATAATACATTATACTCAGAGCATCCATTCGATTCGTATAACACATTACACTCATAGTATCCATTCGATTCGTATAATACATTACACTCAGAGCTTCCATTCGATTCGTATTATATATTACACTCATACGTGATCAGATATACTTAGAGCGGTAATTACATTATAATCATGTTACAAATAAATCAGGCTCAAGTACAATATTAAAACTTGAACTGTATCTGTCTTCAGCTAAATATATTTTTTCACACATCAGAATTATCATGTATACTTAATTTGCGTTGTTTGTTCGCTAGTTTTTAAATTTCAATATATGCTATTTATAATGTAACATGGTATGTTGGACGACAATGTCCAAAATCAAGTTCATTGTCTACTTGACCGGAATCATTAATTTAGTTTTCATTCTGTAAACAACCAATGCATGCCTAAATAGTTTCTCTAAGAGTATGGTTTAACTATTAGGGTTATAATTTTTGCCTGAGTCAAGGACATTGTGTTAGCCACATTTTAAATTCTAATTATGATCAAGATTTTATTTTAGAGGCTTCCATAAGTTCTTTTTTAAACTAGGTATTAGTTTTATTTTCCTTAGAAAATGCTAATTGTGACATGACGTCAAGCAGAAAACTATATAATCTTTGTTAACGTAGGGTCAAGTAGAGGAAATGACAAAGTTGAGACAAGCCAGAGATAAATGTCGGGAAATCTTGGGCCATTTGAAGTAGGTGTCATATGTGTTATAACTATTCTGGAAAATATCATTTGATGACACCCGTTTCAAACGGCCCAAGATTTCCACTAAATTTTGGCTCTGGTTTGTCTTAAAATTGTCATTTCATTCTACATGACCTTACGTTAATATATATGTCTCGCCGTTATCGAGCGGACTCTGACTAACAATTAAATTCACTTATGTCTCCATATAAGAGAGGTTAACTATTACAAGCTGCCAAGTTAATACGATCCTAGCCCATACGTCGATCTTAATGGTTACGTGTCACGCTGACCTCAACAGAATGTACTACGAAATTATCTACAAATATTTTGCACCATTTCAGACTGCATGAAAGATACATTTACATCCTAAATTGAAGAGCTTGACAACGTACAAGATATGCATACCTTAGAAACTGAAACTTACACCGGTTTTGTACCAATTTGCGTCATACAAAAACACTTAAGACATTTTTGTCGGAGAACTTTATATAGTGCAAAATAAATAAAGAGATAAATTAGACAACAAAGAAAGTACTGGGGCCAAGTGTTTGAAACTATTTTGCTAGACTTTTAACATATGGGTCAGACAAGGCGTAGGGATACAAGCAAAAATTGTATATTAAATCTCTGCGTATCATATACGTTTACAGAGTGCTAGCCACTCTATTACATGGTTTTACTGAATATGAATTTTGGTCAGAATTACGTTTGCGTCAGATAAATACTGAAAGATCATAGGATATGGCATTTAATTTTAGTACTAATTTAGTGAAAAACGTTTCTGAATAAAGTTTTCAATTTCGTTAACTAAAATATTCAGATCTTGTGAAAATAAACCTTATCAGAAAGACGGATGTGACGTTTGCACGCATTGGGGTGGGGTTCTTCCACTATATATTAATTAAATTGTGATCGAAGTTCCACCCTGGCTCGTAGGGTTAGGAAGTTAAATTAGTGACGCGGTAGATTTACAGCTCTGAGCCCCCAGTCAGCAATGCCGACGATTAAATTATAGAGAACACGAAGATGAATTCAATTAATAACAATTTAATAAATTCGATAATTTAAAACGATAAACTCTCAATCACCCGTCTTTCCCTCAGCCAAGTGACAGCCTAATTCATCCCGTGATTTACAGTGTGAGTTCGATTTTCCCCCTGTCCTTGCATCTACTCATCTCTTTCTTTCCCGCTAATTCCTTCCTTCTTTCCGTTCCTCCAACACCTCCTTCGACTCCGTTTCCCTCTCGAATATCTCCTTCTCCAATATCGCTCCCAATTTCCTCTTCCTCCCTTCTCTCCCCTTTTCCTCCTAGACTTCAACTTCTCCTGACTTCTCTCCTTTCTTCTCCTTTCCTCCGTCTCTCTATCTGAGACTACGGGACCAAACTGTAACTGGTCTGTCCCTCAAAGCTTCCTTATGTGAAGCTGTCTGTACTTAGAATTTCCTGTTCTAAGATTTTCCCGCCAATAACGAATGGCTATTCGGAGTTACGCTAACCTCCTCTGGGTAAACTTTCTAGCGAATTAATTCTTGCCGGAAGACGTGGAGATATCATTCTACCCAAATCAGGGTCTCTCCCCTATCACGATTCTGACTGGGTGGCGCTCTGACCCTGTCCAATAGTCTTAGCGGCCAGTTCAACCTGGCTGTCTGTCTGCAGGGAAAAAGTTAAGACACTCCCACTTCTTCTTGCAACTTCCTTTGATCTGGACAAACGTTTCCACATCCAGGTGATAAATGGCTATCTGGCGTCCTCGCAGCTCCTAGGTCTGGCTCTCCACTTCTAGCCACGACAATCTTACGTAATGGATTAGTGCTAGCCTTTGGCAATGTTTAACATCAAACAATGGCTTGTCAAAATTACCTTGATTACACATGCTTCAAACTGGGGCTACTCTGGGTCGGGGTAAACGTGACAACGGACACGGGGCTATTTGTAGACAGACACGGGACAATTTTGTAGACAGACATGGGACTATTTGTAGACGGATACGGGATTATTTGTAGACGGACACGGGACTATTTGTTGACGAAGACCCGACTATTTTAACTTTGCATGAGTTTTAAAAAATCTATGCACTTCCTGAAACTCGAACATATATAGAATATAGCGGTCTTTGAAGATTTGATGATTATGATGATAATGATGATCTTGATGGGGATATTATTATTATTATTATTATTATTATTATTGTAGTTGTTGTTGTTGATTAGATTTGATTTTTCTAATATCAATTAACAGTTCTCATGTTTTCTCTTTGCATGTGTCTGAGACCTGTTAATTAATATAAGAAAAGTATATATATATATGGGTGGGCGAATGGACTGACGAATGGATATGTGGGCTCTCGCAATTTTATTGATCTAAAACCCTTACAAAAATTACCAATATATGAAGAGACAGACGGGATGATGGATGGACAAACTTACTAATATTCAGACAATTACAGAAACTTTACTGAGACAGAAGGAACGGAATTCAGATTTTTTTTTCTCGTATTGGTGTCTCCCTCAGATATTTTTAATTTATATTCCCCAGTTCAGCACTAGTTGCAGAAGAATGACATTCATTCGATAATGTTTTATTGACTGTAGTTGTCTATTTGCCCTTTCTATGAACTTTTAAATTCATTTCACAAGGATTGTGCGTGGCATCCTACAGATGCAGTAAGACAGGATTTACCTGGTGTAAGCTCCGAGTTACGATGTCGAACGCCCTAGGTTTTTGACCTCTCCGTTTCGAACGTTCTTCTAGCGGCTCGCTAGTCGTAGAGCATTTATTATCAGGTCGGATAAATTTTGTAAGTTCAATGACCGTCAAGTTTGATTGAGGATGCTTCGGCTATTGGTTCTGACCTTTTGGCCTTTATGAACACGCTGTCTTCGGTCTATTATCGTCACGCAATTAGGTATTGTAAGACTGAACTTTGACTGAACTTTATAAAAAAAATGCAGAGATTAGGAACTGGTGAAAATAAAAAGACAGTTAAAAACAATTCGATTAAATTGTACGGCTGTGGAAATACGACCACTTTATACTACGCTATTGATTTATTTTAAAGACAACAATGGGAATATTCAAGCAATAGGCAGACATTCGCCCGCAACATGTCATTGTTCAGTTTTACACTTAATAGTATTGGCCTTTTAGTAATATATAATTTTAAAAAAGTACATTGCATTCGACTGCTGATTTATGATAGACGCTGGATTCTGAAACCAAGTCACTTATTTAAAATGTCTTTTAGTAAATTTACTTTAATCTTTTGTATTGTTAACATTACTTTTGAATCACTCGACATCGAGTATCTTAGACTGTTCATTAAAGAACACAAATACTTAACAGATTCGGCTCACCATCATCTTGAGGTAAAGGATTAAAAAATATCCTAGCTCATAACAAAAATTACAGGCTCCACACCACCCCCAAGAATTAAATGGTCCGTCTCTTATAAGCCACATGTTAAAAATGATGAATAGGCAACATGATTTAGTCGACATTTACCTGTGTCTACTTACAGCCTGACCATTTCATTTTTGGAGTGGAATTGTGATCTTCTTTCGAGCGGGGGTATTTTGTTTCTTTTCTATCAAAATGATTAATTTTTATTTTCAAATATTACAGTGGATACAATAGAACCTGAATTTTCTAAAAATCAGAACAAGAATATTGTTTTCAAGCTTTATAGGAAATGGAATTTATGTATGATTTATGTATGTATGTATGTATGTATGTATGTATGTATGTATGTATGTATGTAATGTATGTATGTATGTAGAGAGAGGCAGTTTGGAAGAATTTCTCTCGTAAAAGAGTTGTCCAAGAGTCAGGATGTCTGGAAGGTCGACGGACACAATTTTGGCGGTAAAAACGATCGGTTGAAAGCACAAAAGGTACTGGCGTCGAATTCTTGAGATTCATTGATACGAATAAAATATTTTGCTTGAATTATTTGATAATATTTGCATGCATTTAGTTGTTTAAACTGGTAGATCAATTATCTTGATATGAGTTTAACTGTGCTGAGTTTATATCTATATATCTATATATATATATATATATATATATATATATATATATATATATATATATATATATATATATATATATACATACATACATACATACATACATACATACATATATATATATATATATATATATATATATATATATATATATATATATATATATATATATATATATATATATATATATATATATTTGTACAATAATCTTCTTTATATAGGTTGTCGAATTGTTTGAATTTGTTGTCTTGTTTGCATAGGAATTAGATTCTAAGAATTTCATGTATTTCTTTAGTTGAGGTCTCACTGGACAGTTTATCTGGTGAATTTTCATCCGACGATGACCAATTACAGAAAAATGAGAATAATTTTACACTGAAGATACAAATAAAAACAAACTATGATTTTTGTAGAAAGCATACATGTGAGATTTTGACTGCAGTAATCAGGTTAATTCCTGATGCAACTGGTGGTTTTTATACTGAACCAACACTGCCACCAACCCCTAAATTTTACATTCATTTTTGACAAGAAATAGCTATTTTGAATATTTTTCTGTGACAAGGCAGCTAAAAGAATCAGTATGTGCCTTATGCACGAATAAAGTTCACTAGTACTATAACAAATTAGCATACGTTTCATCACCCCTCAACCATCTAGATTTTTAGATATTTACCTCTGTAGCAGACACACATAAATACGTAAGCCAAGTCGACAGCTCATTTGCAGCCCAAGTTACGCATTTGATCTCCAATGCAAATCTAACTGTGACAGGCAGTCACCAACAAGCCAACCTATTTCCAAGCCTAACTCAAAGTAAATCTGAACCACATTATAGATTTAGCTTATGTGTGAATTTATAAATGCTAGGCTTGTGATAATTAGGTTCATGCCTTCTACCTTAAAAATTAGGGGGGTGTCAAAATACGAAACTATCCAGTGAGACCTGATATGAGTTACGAGAATCCGTGTGAATTCAACGATCTCAGGCAATTTCACGTATGATAAAGACTTGAGTACATATTGACTGAAAAGTAACGTTTTTAAGCCATGCAGTGCGATTTCATGTATGCTAAATACTTGAATGTGTGTATTCGCTGAACATAATGTAAAGTCAGGTAGTGAATTTCATTCATTCATTTGTGTAATTGAGACGAGACCGGAACTTCTAAGTTTCGTGTGTTACTGCGAAGTGATGAATTAGCCATTAGGAAGTACATTAATCTTATGAAACTGGGTTTGTTTTGGTCTGCCATGCTTGGCCCGATTAAATAGCCTTTGGTATCTGTGTCAATACCGATGATAATATCTGATATCGAATGGGGAATAAAGATTTATCCCCAGTAGGATAACCGACAGAAAATTTAGATTGTTCTCTGTTTTAAAAGGAGACAATAGTTCTTCAGACGTATCCTCAGATGTACCTACTCACTGACGTATCCAAGTAGCTGTGTATCTACATGCTTACATATCCACCTACCCACACAAAGTTTGAGGGCCGAAAAGAGGCGAGACAGTAGGGAAGTTGGGGATAGAAAAGGAAAGGGAAAAGGCGAAAAGACTGGGAACAGCTACAGTGGAATGGGAGTGAACCAGAGTTAGGCAGGTTATGCAATTGTACAAGGCAATGACTTCGATTGTTCACTCAATCGTATGATGAACTAATTCTATTAGTAAACAGATCGACTATTTTCATAAATATATTTGTATTTTGAAATTCGGTGTAAGATTTATTCCGAAAGAAGTGTATGTTCCTAATATATTGTATTATCACCTTTGTTTATGTAATTGATTAAATTTTGATTTTTAATGTACGGGGGGTTCGAGTCGTTCTGTTCTATATATCTGCTCAGATCTCTGTTTATTCTACCTATAAGTTTACTCGATCCGGGCAATAACACCTAGAGCGATAATCTCCTAGATAACGAGAACCGAATAAAGCAGACACCCACTGCAGACAACTCTTTGTAGTTGAAGAGTTAAAGAACTACGTCAAAAGTGACGTTATAACCAGGGCCGGCGCCAGACTATCTGGCGCCCTAGGCAAGGTTAGATTCTGGCGCCCCCCCCCCCGCCCGCCCCAGGAAAATATCAATTTCAAAGTTTATAAATAATAAATTAATTTTTTTTCTTCAACATTTGAAAGTTTCGTACAGACTGAATCTACCCGATTATTTGTCCCTGAATGAAATAAACCAGGATAAAAAACGACCCTCAGTAAAACAAATTTATTTATTTATTTTTCGAAACTGTTGTTGATTTGGAGAAATGCGCCCCCTGAAATCAGCGCTCTAGGCGGCTGCCTAGTTTGCCTATATGGTAGCGCCGGCCCTGGTTATAACCTATCTTGATAAACAAATTTTGGAAAATTTAGGAAAGGCTGTTCCTGCAGCTGACGATCAGTCCTCGACTCTTCCACTCAGCACTTTATTGTTAAAAAGCCATTTCAGTCTCATATGGGCACTCCCAAAATCTCAGTCTGGCAAAACTTTTCAAAACGTTTCTGATTAGACTGATGGGAAATCTTTATTTCTTCCTGCGTGTACCTGTTGCAAGAAAAAAACGGCATGTTATTTCCGATTGCCACGTATTAAAAAATGAGCAATATATTCAAGACAGATCTATTCAAAATGCTCTTATTTCTAAGAGTCAAGGCCACAGTCACTTTTTGGAAGCAATGTATTTGATGAGTCAAACAAACCACTGCCTGATTTGTTTTAATGGATAATTAGGAACCATTCATGGCTAAATAATTCTGTATCACTTGTTGATGATTCCACCAATCCTGTTAATATTTTGAGGGACACGGGAGCTTCTCAGAGTTTGTTTTATTATCAGGTACTTTGCCTTCTTCTGGGAAATATTCTTCTAATGAAAGTGTTCTTATTCAGGTGTTAGAGTGCAACGCTTTTGTTAATGTTACTCTGCATTATGTAAATTTGTCTTCGGATTTAGTCTCAGGACCCGTGACAGTCGGAACAGTGAAGTCTTTACCCATCGAGGTATTCATTTATTACTAGGCAGTGACCTAGCTGGAGATAAGGGTGTGCTTAATCCAGCTGTAGCGAAACTGACATACACAAGTGCTTTTAATTTTGTTAACAATGGTGTCCTTATGGAGTCCCGCTGGTGACGAGTGGTCAGTGAACTATCAAATTGTTGTTTCTAAGTCGTAACGACAGGAAACTCTTTGCAACACATTTGCCTGTTCATTAACGGCCAATAAGACTAACCGCAAGATCGTGAATATTTTTTATTGGCTTCAAATTAAATGCGATGTTCATAAATCTCGTCACACTTCTCAAATGTTGTTATAACCGAATCAGAAGATACATAAGGTTCATTTGCAACCTAATTCTGTATTTGACGGACCATTTAGCAGAATACTGGAAGTCTGTGTCTGTCCTTTGCCCATGACCAGGTCAAAACTGGAATTAAAATAATGCACAATTAATACAAGGGACTCTTGTTTTCAGCTTGACGATAGAGGTCTGACTCTCTAGCCCATACTTACAAAAAATCGTCTTCTGGCTACGTTATGGTCCTTACACAGTTAAAAAGAAATTTACTTAAATTATATCATTAACACTCCTTTGCCATATATATATATATATATATATATATATATATATATATATATATATATATATATATATATATATATATATATGCTAAATGAGTATGGTGATAGAGATAGCCATGTTAACCACGCAGTCAATTTAGTTGTACCTGTCCCACACAGTGAGGATTTAAGCGATGGAATGCAATTGGGCTCTAGTGACTTTGGTGTAACCAATCTTAGGAAATCAGAAATATTGACTATTTTGGACCAGAAACATTCACATCTACATACACACGAAAAGAGTTAACTAAAACAGATATTATTTGAACATGAGCACTTGGTACCCGGCGTTTAATACGAACAAATAAAATGTACGTTTACGTTAAAATTGTAGATTCCACTCCTGTGAAAGCATTTATAAAGGATGAATCTTCTCGGACAGGAATGTTTGAAAAATGAAATTCTGTATTTGCTGGAGAACGATATCATAGAACCGAGTACATGTGATTGGAGTTCACTGTGTATTCTTGTGCCTAGATAATACTTTCCAAATGTGCAGATACCATATAATAGTGAACAGTGTGACCAAAACAGTTTCATTCCAGTGCCAAAAAAACGATGACTGCACTGGTAAAATTGGAAATGCAAATCATGCCACAACGTTTCACCTTTTGTTTTTGTAAGGTGTCTGGCAAATTCCAACTGACGAAAATGGCAAAGTAAAGTTCGGAATTCGTAACTTCAGATGTACTTTATCAATATAAAGTGATGCCATTTGGGATAAAAGGCTCATCTTGTACTTTTCAACTTCTAATAATCATGATTACATCAGGTGTAGATAACTGTGATAATTACATCAATTATTTACAACGACAGCTGGAAAGATCACATGCAAACCATTTGGAAATTTTTTTGATAGACTCAGTGATGCAAAGTGACAAATAATTTTAGTAAAAGTGAGTTTTGCATTGCTGATGTTACATTTCATGATCAAATCAAACCTGTAGAAGCTAAGGTCAAGGTTATCTCTGAATTCATCAAATCAAACCTGTAGAAGCTAAGGTCAATGTTATCTTTGAATTCACTGTGGCTATCATAAAAAGTAGCTGATGAAATTTTGGGGTATGGCTGGATATTATCCGAAATTGTACTCCAATTGTTCCATAATTGCTGAACCCCTGATCAATTTGTTAAGTAAAGAAACCAAGTTTCATTGGTCTAAAAAATGTCAGGACGCTTTTGATAAGCTAAAGGCTACACTTAAGAGTGCATGAGTTATTTCGGTTCCTAATTTCAGTCAATCATTTAAAAAAAATAAAAACACTTGTTGATGCAAGTGATGTTGAGGTTGGTGAAGCATTGATTCGGGAAGACAAAATTGGTGTAGGTCATCAAATGTGCCAAGTTTCTAAAAAGTCAAAATAAGCACCAGAGAAATTATTTCACAATCGAGAAAGAATGTTTGGTTTTGGTACTGGCTTTGTAACACTTCAAAGTATATAATAGTTCTGCCCCTTCTCCGAATATTTATTCAGTGATCAAAACACATTACTTTCATTGGCAAAATGAAAAGCAAAAATCAGAGATTATTAAGGTCGAGTATGATGTTTCAGGAATACAATATTGACATCAGGCACATCAAGGAAAAACATAATCTAATTGCAGATGCACTTTCACATGTACAGAAGTATTATATTGCTTTATTCATGATTTGTGTCATTCATAATCACATATATATTGAACTATTAGTTAAAAGAAAGCATTATCGTATAAATCATTCGTTTTATGAGGGGATGTTTTATGCATATTTAATTTGTATTTGTTTTTCCCCATGAATACATTTATTTCGGTTTATCTACATACTGGTTTTGACAGTTTGACAGGTTTAAAACAATACACTACGCAGATTACATTTTGTATATCACGTGGAAAATATTTACTTCTTCAGTTTCTATCGGTTCTCAAGCCTTTAACTAAGTCTGAATTGGTAAAGAATATAGATGAAGAAATACGTCTTTTCATGTATATATGCATGAAAGTATTTATTTTATTTTGGTATTTGTTGGTCTTTACCATATTTCTAACACTTTATTGGCTATCGCATGCCGAGAAAATAAAAGTGATGTGCTTTTCCCAAGGACACAGTAAGGCAACTATTCTTTGGCTGATCTGGGGTGTATCCAACTTGAACCCCGACCCTTGGATTACGAGTCTAAACGCTATTCCAACTGAGCTACAGCGGCTCCTTAAAACTAGCTTGATGACCGAGTAGCTATCTTGAGATTAGTGTCTTCATTGGTGTGATGGTTGTTCATATGACCTAACATTCGGTGGTATGATGGTTGTCCATATGACCTAACATTCGGTGGTGTGATGGTTGTCCATATGACCTAACATTCGGTGGTGTGAGGGTTGTCCATATGACTTAACATTCGGTGGTGTGATGATAGTCCATATGACCTAACATTCGTTGGTGTGAGGGTTGTCAATGTGACCTAACATTCGGTGGTGTGAGGGTTGTCCATATGACCTAACATTCGTTGGTGTGATGGTTGTCAATGTCACCTAACATTCGGTGGTGTGAGGGTTGTCCATGTGACCTAACATTCGGTGGTGTGGTTTCACTGTCAATTTAAAAGCGAATTTTTTTTGACCAAGTGTGAAAGCCTTTATAGGTTCATCAATATCTTGATTATATCTTTACAGTTAGGAAAACCTTTCAGTTGTTCGAGTTGCTATGTTCATATATTTTTTTCTCTTATGACGCCAGATCGGCGAATTGAGAGTAAATGAACATTGTTATTTTACCTTTGTCGAGATTTCCTAACAACAAAAAACGACTTGACGGAAAAACAATAACATATGTGCGTCAAAACTAACAGGAGGCAAATATTGTTCAAGGCTATTGTTTGCCGCAAACAGGCCACACGGGGGGCAAATCATCATTAATAATATTCCTACTTATTGCATACATACTTTCAGATCACAATTGGTTTTCAATACAGGTTATTGTGTCAATATAGTCAAATGCACATACCTTGACTTGGTAACACCTGTCCAAGATAGGTACATTTGAAAACTGACCAACATTTGCTGGGGATAAGGATTATGTTTCCAGGTCAGTCAAAACATCGGTTATGATCGTATTACACACTGGCTTTTTCATGTGAACTTCAGCGACATTACTTTTACAACCACAATGAAGTGCATTCTTTTAGAAGTATCACAGGGTAAAATTCAGTTCCTTTCTTTTTTAAGTATCTCACAGAGTAAAACTCGGTTCGTTACAGGAATATCTCACAGCGAAAGACATCAGAACAAAACTCTAAATTAGATACGAACTACTTATTTACTCGAATGGATTTTATCAGGGTCTGACTTCTGTTAGAAGCATGCAGTGCGTCCAGCTCGAGTTCGTTACCACGAAAAATTTTGTGCCGCGGTATACCGCGGTATATCTGAACATACCGCGATACGTACCACGGCATACCGCAGTTACACGAGGGACCAACAATTTAATATTCTGAGACAGGAGTGTGTAATTTATTTGAATTCCTTATCTCAGCTGCAAAAAAGAAATATATTGCTTTGATTAATAGCCCCCCCCCCCAAACCCACCATAGTATTATGTGAAATTTTTTAAAATTATTTTCAGATGGAAAAAAAGAAATTTCTTAGTTCAAAATAAAATCAAAGCCCTCACCCCCTTCACGAAAATTAAATTCCCAGTACGTTTAAGTAAATGAATTTGCTATGAGTACGTTAATTGCTGACAAAGTTATATCAAATTTGGTGATTAAGCTTGCACTGGAGTTGACACCTTTTGAAAACATTATGCTGACATTCGAGACCTTGTTGATAAAAACTAGAAGTGTAGACACTAAAACATACAATTTACTAGCTACACTATTTATATAATAGGTAGGGAAACTTTGAGTGGGATGCCAACACTCGGGCAAGATATTTATTAGTGTGTGACAGTAAACAAAACTCGCTTACTCAACAAACGAGAAAACAGTTTACCTGACAACAAAAAATAGACCATTCTCCTGACAATCTTGGATGATTCTCAGTCTTACAGCGGAATACATGTACTCAACACATATACTTGCATTAGCAAATAGCTAGAAAGAACCACTTTTTTATTCAACATTTTCCAAAGTTAGATTTGTCCCGAATGCCTTCCACAACATGCTATTCGTCCACAACGTTGGCAAACGTGACATCTAAAATATGTGATGAAAGACCATAAATATAACTATATTTGTAATATTCAAAATTAATTTGAGACAAATTACAACTGCTTTGTTGTTTTTTCCCCCCAAATTTGTATTTTACCCGATTATTTTATCATGAAAAATAATTAAAAAGATACTATTAATATCAGTAAATAACAAGATTGCTCGGGTATTTCCGTACAATCCTTGCTGACGGAAGCTATCGAAGTTAAAGAATTTATGCCAGTAAGAAGGATATATTAAGACCTAATGCAAAACATGAAGAAGAAAAATGCCGAGTACTTTGAACGAATTAAAATTAGAAGAAATTTTAATTTATCTTTGAATTAAAATAAAAAATTACAACTTTTATATTTGTTTTTTGAAATACTTCAAAATTGTAATTTTATGAAACATGTGCAAGAAGAGTCTTTGTCAAGTCACCTAAACAACTGTTTGCATAGACCTCCCATAAACTGCATAGTCTTTGTAGCAGAGAACTAAATACTTGCGACCAAATGAGGTGTCACCCAATGAGGTGTGAGTTGGAAATTGGAATCCTGCTCACCCTTCTCCGCTAAACAGATCTAAACATAATATGCAATGAGTTCAATTCATGCGTATCGTTTATTATGTACTTTAAAGATGCTATCACTTCAATTCATGCGTATCGTTTATTATGTACTTTAAAGAAGCTATCACTTCAAATCATACGTATCATTTATTATGTACTTTAAAGAAGCTATCACTTCAATTCATACGTATCGTTTATTATGTACTTTAAAGAAGCTATCACTTCAAATCATACGTATCGTTTATTATGTACTTTAAAGAAGCTATCACTTCAATTTATACGTATTGTTTATTATGTACCTTAAAGATGCTATCACTTCAATTCATACGTATAATTTATTATGTACTTTAAAGAAGCTATCACTTCAATTCATACGTATCGTTTATTATGTACTTTAAAGAAGCTATCACTTCAAATCATACGTATCATTTATTATGTACTTTAAAGAAGCTATCACTTCAATTCATACGTATTGTTTATTATGTATCTTAAAGATGCTTTCACTTCAATTCATACGTATCGTGTATTATGTTCTTTAAAGAATCTTCAATTCATACGTATCGAAGCTATCACTTCAATTCATGCGTATCGTTTATTATATACTTTGAAGACGCTTTCACTTCAATTCATACGTATCGTTTATTATGTACTTTAAAGAAGCTATCACTTCAATTCATACGTATCGTTTATTATATACTTTGAAGACGCTTTCACTTCAATTCATACGTATCGTTTATTATATACTTTGAAGACGCTTTCACTTCAATTCATACGTATCGTTTATTATATACTTTAAAGAAGCTATCACTTCAATTCATACGTATTGTTTATTATATACTTTGAAGACGCTTTCACTTCAATTCATACGTATCGTTTATTATATACTTTGAAGACGCTTTCACTTCAGTTCATACGTATCGTTTATTATATACTTTAAAGAAGCTATCACTTCAATTCATACGTATCGTTTATTATATACTTTGAAGACGCTTTCACTTCAATTCATACGTATCGTTTATTATATACTTTGAAGACGCTTTCACTTCAATTCATACGTATCGTTTATTATATACTTTAAAGAAGCTATCACTTCAATTCATACGTAACGTTTATTATATACTTTGAAGACGCTTTCACTTCAATTCATACGTATCGTTTATTATATACTTTGAAGAAGCTTTCACTTCAATTCATACGTATCGTTTATTATATACTTTGAAGACGCTTTCACTTCAATTCATACGTATCGTTTATTATGCCTTTTAAAGAGGTTATCAGTTTCCAAAGTAATGAAAACTGTATGATTTACATACATGTCTGTCGCAACCATTATGAAAAGGGGCGGAGAGGGGGTATAAACCGTTATGAACACATAACCTTTTGAACTGTCGTCTTGATAGGTCATAAGAAGTCAAAACATAGATTCTTTAATAAAGGCCACGTCCGATGTAATAAAAGCATAACGTATTCCAGAAACCAGGACTCGAGAATGGCACACAAATATTGGTATCATCCCACAAACCAGTCAGATGTATTCGGCCACGTCATTAGAAATCACCGACCAGTCGAAAGTGTTTGGCCAAGATATGAGAAATCGCTGAACAGGCGGAAATATTAAGCAAAGAAATCGGAAAAGCAGATTAACCTGCTCCAGACAAACCTGGCAAGTAGGTACTTATGTTAAACAGGGCTGGATCAGATCAGGTGTTGGGGAGGGGTTCCAAAATTTCAAAAGGGCCTTGACTTTCATTGAAAGGGCACCAAAGCAAAGTCTATGTGTCTATTTACTAAAAGTGTGCATAATACCCAATAAGCGTGCACAAGAATAAGACGATGGTCAAAAGTCAAGTGACTTTACGTGCCCGCGCGCGTGTTTATGTGTGCGTTTAGTATTCGGGGCTCCAAAAACCTTGGAAACACCCCTATTCCACCCCCACCCCCCATCTGGTCCTGTTCAAAACTAGCTGTAAGTGTTTGTATGTGTTTCCAGTATTCGATGTTGCCAATTAATATTACTAATTTGCTGTCTAGAACGATACAAAAGTAATGCTATTAATCCACGGGATCACAAACCTACAGCATGGGGCAGTTAAAGGCTGTTCACTATTGGAGAACAGATTTACATGCAAGTTAATTGGGACTTAGGTTGGTAGATGTTTTTAAGGACTCAAGGTACGAATTCAGTTCCCATAGTAAACCTACACAAACACCATGATATTGAAAATTCAATAACTTTAAATTTCTGAGTGCTCATGATCAAACCTATATTTATCAGTCTAGATGCATCATGGATGATAGCTTCTGTGCAGAGAAAGTGCGTTTGAAACATATGCTTTCAATTCTGCACCAAGGAGTAAAGTGCCATTTTCAGTAATGAGTGTTCCAAACTCAAGTCTGTTAAAAGGATGAAATTCCACCAATAAAACAATGTCTCTATTTTCTTTTTCAGTTACAACTAGGACAAGCTCTCAAAAAATTCTTGTTACTGAACATTTAACTTTGATTATCCACCAGCCAAACCAATATACTCCATTTTATCTTCACCTATTTCCAGACAGGTTCCCATTTTTCCATACGATTAGTATCGTGTATCCTTACAATCTGTAAAGCGTGTTCTCATCGGCTAACCAGCCTGTAGTGCTTTTTCAGTCGGCTTGGGATTCCATACAGGACTTCAAGAGACGTCAGGTGAGAATCCAAAGGCCTGACTGTTGCTTACTGCAGAGATAAAAATAAAAACCATGCCCATCTCCTGCAAGGTAACTGGGAGGGAAACCTATTTATCAAGTCTTGGGAATTTCCACCGAGACGTTTAGTAAGAAATATAACGGACGGACGAACTAACAGACAGAGAGAGGGTACCGCAATATCCAGCATTAAAGCATTGAGTTGTTGTTCTAGGGTTTAACGCCATTTCTTAGCATATGATAGACTGTGCATGGAGGTCCTTAAAACTGCTGGAGGAAGAACCCAGAAAACCCCCAGTAAGAACTATCGACCCACGGGAAGTTCCTGACAGCTTTCTCACATGCTCAGATTGACCGAACCCGAGGTTCGAAATCCCACGGACAGAGGTGATATGGCAGTGATGGGTAAAGGCCAGCGCTTTAGACCATTCGGCCACCCGTGGCCCTGGAATAATTATATCGGGGTGGGGGTATACATTTGTATGTCACTAAGTATTTGTATAATATCAACTAGGGATTCGTGCTTTTGAGGCATAAATGTAATTCAATTATATAAAATCATAAATCTTGATAATTATAGAAGAATATGTTTTGGCAATAATTATATACAAATGTAGGACCAGAAAGATAAATAGAAAAATAAACAAATATTATATAAATAAAAAATAATAATAAATAAATGAAAATTTCAACCTGATATTTTGTACTTAGTTTTCATTTTCTGTATCTTAATTTTTCACCTTTTTGTAAAATCTATTTTGTTTGTAAATTTTAGTCTCTGAATAAATATGGTTCAAAGTGTGTTGAAACATGCTTTTCTAATTGTGTTTATTTCAAAGTGTGTTGAAACATGCTTTTCTAATTGTGTTTATTTCAAAGTGTGTTGAAACATGCTTTTCTAATTGTGTTTATTTCAAAGTGTGTTGAAACATGCTTTTCTAATTGTGTTTATTTCAAAGTGTGTTGAAACATGCTTTTCTAATTGTGTTTATTAAAGCATTTATCCAAAGATTTAAAAATATATATATTTAAGCCTTGTCTTCTGTAAACTTAACATCTGAATGACATTTCCCTCAAATAGATTAAATTCATTTTACATTTTATTTTGCAGATTTGCGGCCACTTCAAGTCAGAATTATTTTCTTCTTCGTTGTCAAGCAGAATTTTTTTTCCCTTTCAATTTCAATGACTTTTTTCACCCTCCAAATCTGAACTTTTCCATAGCTCTGTATATAGCCGACTTTGTTAACAATTTGTTACTGTATATGTGCTTTCATACAGTCTATAGAGTGTACTGTATATGTGCCTGCATACAGTCTATGGAGTCTTGTTCTAAATAAACATCTGGAGCTGAGCAAATGATTCATATCAATTCAATTTAATGAGATAGTTGGTTCCCCAAGGCTGCCACCTAAATTATCACCAAAAGCAAAGCTAAATATAGTTGACCGATAAGTGGTCCGTAGCCTACTGTCAAGGAATTGTGTGTAGTGAAATGTTTAGGCATTATATATGGATGAGAATGTAATCAGGATTTGTTGCAGCGTACAGCGTTACCTGAGGGTGATTTATTTTTTGTTGCCTAATCTTTTTGAAAACACTGTACGCACAATGTGCCTGCAGCGGACAACCTGATTACCTAGAGTTCACTGGCTGTGGATTGCCGCCACAACCAGGGTACCTATAGACTAAATTCTCGTTGGAGGCCGTCAGCTTATTACATATGCATGGAGGGGGAGTTTTTTATAGCCCAAATGCATACTTTTGCGTTGGGGGAGGGGGGGTCTACTGATAATGTACTTACGCATAGGAAACCGGGGGATGAGGCGAAACCTCGATAATAATTTGGCTAATATGTAGCCTTTTCGACTGGGTTCAGTCGGTATTTGAATTTTAGCGGACACTTGGCAAACTTTTTAAAGTTACGCAGCTTATTTATTTTATGCAGCCAGATATTCAACGTTGGTGGACTATCTGTTTTATTAAACACATAGGCCGTTCTAAAGAATGGGGGGGGGGGGAGGAGTCAAGCGTACGTTCGCAGGTGGGGGTGTGCGTTTAAAAAAAGTACGCATGTGTACAGGAAGGGGGGTAGGGGTCAAGCTTTGCCAGATTTTTGCGTACGTACTAAATGGATGGCCCCTTATCATGTCTCAGTCCAAAGAGTTTTGTTAGAAAGCTGTAAACTCTACGGGAGCAATCTTCATCTGTGGAAGTTCCAAACTGCAAAATTCAACTTAATTACACTTCCGCGCTGTACAAACTTCAACTTAAAAACAGTCCCACACTGTATAAACTTAAACTTAAAAGCAGTCTCACATTGTACAAAATTCAATTTGAAACAGTCTCACACATTACGAAATTCAATTTGCAAACAGTAGTACACTGTTTAAAATTCACCTTAAAAACAATCCCACACAGTACATGTACAACAGTTCAGTTTTAAACCAGTCCCAAACTGTCCATTACATTATAAAATTCAACTTTCAAACAGTCTTTCACTGTGGAAAATTTATTTTTCAAACAGTCAGAAACTGGACAAACTCATCTTGAAACCAGTCCCAAAATGTACAAAGTTCAACTTGAAACCAGTCCCAAAATTCAACTACTTAATTCGATTAATATACAGATATACACTTACATAAAGATTGAGACATACAGACATATGAACAGATATAAGTAATTGTTTACATCTAAGAAGCCATCATGGTTGTAACATACATTTCATCCCACACAAGTTTCTAAAGCTAGAATTTTACAGTGGTTCAGCGGTAGGATTGACTCCAGAGCTTTCATCCTTACAGACCTTCCTTCTTCTTTTCCTCCTCTTCCTCCTCGGACCATTCCAGATGGTGTCCTCCCCACTACTTTTTGCTCGTTTCTTTATCTTATTCCTCTTCTCTCTCCTTCCTCGTTGAAGCTTTAGATTGTGAAGCGTATTTTACTAAGGTTTCAGGCCATTCAGACCTATTATTACTCGTGTTTGACGACCAACGATTCAAAAGACAGACTCATCCAATCATAATTATAAACTTTTATGGTAGACCTACCACTCCATAGAAATTTAGACGGAAATTTGGAGTGTA
This sequence comes from Sinohyriopsis cumingii, assembly GCA_028554795.2. NCBI lineage: Eukaryota > Metazoa > Mollusca > Bivalvia > Unionida > Unionidae > Sinohyriopsis > Sinohyriopsis cumingii. The sequence continues at coordinate 12,183,505 of CM068842.1, read as the reverse complement.
TCGTAAAGGACCTAAGATTTCCATCTTACAATCGTATGGACACTTTTTGCCTGTGTTCCATTTCCGGCGTGGACCATTTAGCTGCAATACCTTTGCTCCCGTTTTACGTAAAAGTGAGGGGCAAAAATGCTTTTCGCATTCCGAGAGAACTCTGCAGATGACAAACAATCTGACAACCAAATATACAAGAAAAGTGACAATCAAAAGCAGGGGTAACGTTTCTGTATAACAGTAAATGACTGCTTCACAATCTTAGAAAATCTGCTCGCAGATAGTTTTAATGGACCTATTGAACCTAAATAATCTCTTTTCGAAGTAATCGGAGAACATGGAAAGTGTTTAAAAATGAAAAGGATTTTTGTGGACTCGGAAAATGTCGTTTTCGAGGCCCCCGACTTTTATACGAAGATGGTAAAAAATGATGGGGCAAACCTTATAATGAAAGAGAAATCAGGAGACTATTTTTGAAAGGGTATACATCACAAGTAGAAATAGAGCGCGTATGAGGAGAAAGAATAACGCCAAAAAAGCTGGGCCATATTTGACCGGTCATGGCTTTTTAATATCGATGTTTTATTTGTATACGTTTTTTAATAATTATTGCAACCGACATTTCTTTTTTCAAAACTGTTTCTGCTATAGTCAGTGGCTGAAAGGACAATTCGTACAGGAGTAAATTACTAAAGACATACATACATACACACACATACACAAAGACACACACACACATACATACATACATACATACATACATACATACATACATACATACATACAGTGTGAGATCAGGTGTCTGTTTTTCAGACATTTGCATAAAGCTACTGTTGTAGCTGTGTGTTGTGGGCGACAACTACATTGGGGAATTTGCTGGTAGAGCAAACAAACAAATATCTAAGTTATATATTTAATTCAAATTCAAAAGCTCTCTCTAACCATGATCATCATATTTACATTATAGACGTAAACGCCCATACGGGCATGCACGTCTGTTTAATATCCGAAACGGACTATTTAATTGGTCATGGGGAGCGGAATGGTGCCACATTCCCCAGCCATTACTGTGCATAGAGGCATTATTTAATTGAGCCGTCAAGTCTTGGTCAATATGAATGGCTTCATAGACCCTAGCGATCTGGATGTAAGGCTGCACTCGAGTGGGAATAGTCCCAGCACTTACTCGAGTTAGAGGTGGTAATTCAGTTTGCATTTACTGCGATCGGTGTCGACCAAGCAGTATATGACGCCAGTAGCGAGTGATCGTCACTATTACGTCACATCGGAACACCTAGGTCTTTTTGTTGTTTGTTCATGAAGAGAGGAAAGAGTGCCTCTCCCTTCGTGTAATTAATATGTGCGAGGCACATGTTATAAAGAAGAAGGTTCGGTCAGAGAGGAGCCCGCGAATCAGGAAGGAACCTTGGTGTATCCAGGATATTTATTTTTGACCCCCTTGCCAAAAGGTTACTAAATTGTCGTCTTGACGGACTTTTTGAGATATATTGAAGAAATATTCTGTGCTGTTTTAATTAAGGATAGTACCGCACCAGTGAACGCTAAGTGATAGTCTGTAAGATTAGTATATCTGTATCCAGTTTTTCTGATTGGATGGGGTGATTTTGGTTGAGTTCACCCTGTTACTTATGGTTATCTTAAGGTTTCCTAGGCTGTTTGGTGTGCTGGTTTGTGCTGCTGGGCCTGATGGTCCTTGGGGTTTGGACCACCTCGTATATTCTTAAGTTTTGGGGTCCTAACTAGTTTCGCTAAGTATTTGGTTGCCGCATTGTGCAGCCGGACCTGATGGTCCTTGGGGGTTGGACCACCTTATATGTATTAATTTTGGGGTTATAGTAAGTTCTCTTATCTTGTTAGACTTTGCCGCCTTGTGCAGCAGGGCCTGATAGTCTTGGGCTATTTAGACCGCGTTATATATTCTAGTTGCATTGGGGTCTTATCTAGGTGTTCTAATTGGATTTTTTTTGAGGCTGTGCCTTAGTGCCATAACGTTGATTGTACTACAGATAATTTGCCGTTACCTAGCGGTATGAAAAGATGTTAGTGTCTCTCTCTCTAACTTACTTACTTACACTGGATTTAAGTGGCTTTCGCACATATGTGCATGTGCCACTGGTTTCTGATCGCACGACGACCTGATAATTGTTCCTGGGAGAAGGATTGAGAGCCCCATCCCCGATGCGTTTATGTGCACACAGTGCACTGATAATTTTAGCCTTCAGCCTCGGGACCTTTTGTTTTTGGACCCATTGCGGTCTGACTGGAGGGCTGATTCATGAGAGGGAATGGACCCACGCACTCATGATACTAATAAAATATTTCTGTTTACCCGTTTGGTTGAGTGGGAATTTACCTGCACTCACTCAGTTTTTTGTTAATATATGGGAAATTTATTTTTGGTGTCTGGACGTGGCAAGGGAGGAAAAGCGCAGGGAGGCTATCATCTACTGTCCTTGGCGGTGTCCACTGGATCCAGGTTGATGGTTGCGTCGAATTTGAATTTAGATAATTATTGTTGCCAAAGATGAAAAGGATAATATCCTGTGCTGTTTTTTTTTTTTTTTTTTTATTAATAATTAGAAGGAGAGATATAGAATGGGGTTAAGAGAGTGTGAATTAGAGATTTTAATTTTTATTTTTTATTTTTTATTTTTTAATGTTTTTTTTTTCTTCTTCTTTTTCCCCTAAATCTGAATATTATTTGTGGTGGGGGTTGTACTAGATTGTTTTGAGTATGCGATTTCAATGAACCCATGTGAAGTGGAGCGCTCTTCAATGAACCCATGTGAAGAGCAGTGTCCGTGTGATGTGAACGGCTGTGTCGGTATGTGAATCCACGAGACCTAGTCAGCCGTCATAATTATTTACCTGAGTTTGATATGGGTTTTGAATGATTATTTAATTGAGCTGTTGATTATTGATTATATCTTATTTCTGAGTCCTGTTATTCCTAGAAATCTTAATATATTTTGAGTAGTTAAGTGCTTATTTGGATTATTTGTGTGTAGGAAGTCCTGGTATTTATATGGTGATCTGATTTTCTTTTGAGCTCTGTCTAACGAATACGAATATAAAATTATAGACGCTTATGTAAACTAGTACTTTTGCGTCTTGTTAATGCCTGATGACCAGGCTATTTAATTGGTCGGGTTTGTAGGAATGGAGCCACTACATCCCAGTGTTTATGTGCGATGGCCGCACTACTTAATTACAATGTCTGTGCGTGACAAAGGAGGGAAGACATATATCCATGAGGCACCCGACGTCACAGGTCCATGTTGTTAGAAACGCCAAAGCCTATTTGTTCAAATTTAGTCCAGTTGTACTAGTGGAGGTTGAATATACCAATGTTGTGTTAGCCACAGTAATCAACATAATCTTAGAAGTTGTTAAATTTTGGTTTACTTTTGACTTGTAGTAGTTTTTGTTTCCTTTTGTTTGTGTACAGAGTGTACTTTCATTCACACACACACACACATACATATATATATATATATATATATATATATATATATATATATATATATATATATATATATATATATATATATAAACAATTTAAGAAAATGATGCCAATCCGTTAGGTGTTTGTCACCCAGTAATTTTAGTTCTTGTATTGTAATTTAGGTTTTGAATTTTGATGGCGGTGTCCAAAAATGACATATTGAATTAGGGCCACAAAAAAATGGTGTATCTAAAGAGTTCTCCAATAGCCGAAATGAGAGCTCCTATTGAGGCACTTCACAGGAGACATCCTGATATCATATTTCTATAACTGACTTGATTGTTTCTAGTACACAGATCTGTGTTTCCTACATTAAACTAAACATTTAATATCTCACTAATGAGTTGTTTAGAAGTTGATTTGAAACATATAAATGATTATAACATGTCTGATCAGACTCACACTCACTTTCAACCTCTTCCTCAAAATATAAATGTTAAATAAATGTAGTTTAAGTGTAAGGGTTAGCAAAGCATGTCAGAATTCAAGTATAAAATATCTATTTCTTGAAAATCTATATATGAGATACTCTTGCTAATTAGAGAAACTTAATCTAATATCTTGTCTCTAATATCATCAGTATTTTCAAAATCTAAAATTAATTTTAAGTCCTGTAAATAATCATTTAATTAATTTGCATAAACACAAATGCCTGTTCTCACTTACATAGACCATAGATCTAGACCTGTTAAACCAAATGATTAATGTCCATAAGGTCATGGGGTGAGTGTGCTGTAAAGATTCTGCTTGTATTGTTCTGGAAGATGTAGATTCTATTCAACATGACTATGTACAAGACTAGAAAATTGGAAAACAGTTAAATCATATAAAAAGTCCCAACTACACTACTCTCCTTTTCTTCATATATTATCTCTTTCAAATGCATTTATGTTGTACACACACGTTACAACTGTTCTTATAGTCTACACCCATAAGTTACAACAGTTCTTATATTGTGCACACTTACTTTACAACAGTTCTTATATTGTACACACGTACTTTACAACAGTTCTTTTATTGTACACACGTAAGTTACAACATATCTGTTATTGTACACGTACTTTATAACATTTCTTCTATTATACACACATAAGTTCCAACAGTTTGTATTTGGTAGACACATACTTTACAGCAGTTCTTACGTTGTATATACATAATCTACAGCAGTTCTTATATTGTAGACACATACTGTACAACAGTTCTTACGTTGTATACACATAATCTACAGCAGTTCTTACATTGCAGACACATACTTTACAACAGTTCTTACGTTGTATACACATGATCTACAGCAGTTCTTATATTGTAGACACATACTTTACAACAGTTCTTACGTTGTATACACATGATCTACAGCAGTTCTTATATTGTAGACACATACTGTACAACAGTTCTTACGTTGTATACACATGATCTACAGCAGTTCTTATATTGTAGACACATACTTTACAACAGTTCTTACGTTGTATACACATAATCTACAGCAGTTCTTATATTGTAGACACATACTGTACAACAGTTCTTACGTTGTATGCACATAATATACAGCAGTTCTTATATTGTAGACACATACTTTACAACAGTTCTTACGTTGTATACACATAATCTACAACAGTTCTTATATTATAGACACATACTGTACAACAGTTCTTACGTTGTATACACATGATCTACAGCAGTTCTTATATTGTAGACACATACTGTACAACAGTTCTTACGTTGTATACACATAATCTACAACAGTTCTTATATTATAGACACATACTGTACAACAGTTCTTATGTTGTATACACATGATCTACAGCAGTTCTTATATTGTAGACACATACTGTACAACAGTTCTTACGTTGTATACACATGATCTACAGCAGTTCTTATATTGTAGACACATACTTTACAACAGTTCTTACGTTGTATACACATGATCTACAGCAGTTCTTATATTGTAGACATACTGTACAACAGTTCTTACGTTGTATACACATGATCTACAGCAGTTCTTATATTGTAGACACATACTGTACAACAGTTCTTACGTTGTATACACATGATCTACAGCAGTTCTTATATTGTAGACACATACTTTACAACAGTTCTTACGTTGTATACACATAATCTACAGCAGTTCTTATATTGTAGACACATACTTTACAACAGTTCTTACGTTGTATACACATGATCTACAGCAGTTCTTATATTGTAGACACATACTGTACAACAGTTCTTACGTTGTATACACATGATCTACAGCAGTTCTTATATTGTAGACACATACTGTACAACAGTTCTTACGTTGTATACACATGATCTACAGCAGTTCTTATATTGTAGACACATACTTTACAACAGTTCTTACGTTGTATACACATAATCTACAGCAGTTCTTATATTGTAGACACATACTTTACAACAGTTCTTACGTTGTATACACATGATCTACAGCAGTTCTTATATTGTAGACATACTGTACAACAGTTCTTACGTTGTATACACATGATCTACAGCAGTTCTAATATTGTAGACACATACTGTACAACAGTTCTTACGTTGTATACACATGATCTACAGCAGTTCTTATATTGTAGACACATACTGTACAACAGTTCTTACGTTGTATGCACATAATATACAGCAGTTCTTATATTGTAGACACATACTTTACAACAGTTCTTACGTTGTATACACATAATCTACAACAGTTCTTATATTATAGACACATACTGTACAACAGTTCTTACGTTGTATACACATGATCTACAGCAGTTCTTATATTGTAGACACATACTTTACAACAGTTCTTACGTTGTATACACATGATCTACGGCAGTTCTTATACTGTAGACACATACTGTACAACAGTTCTTACGTTGTATACACACGATCTACAGCAGTTCTTATATTGTAGACACATACTGTACAACAGATCTTACGTTGTATACACACAATCTACAGCAGTTCTTATATTGTAGACACATACTGTACAACAGATCTTACGTTGTATACACACGATCTACAGTAGTTATTATATTGTAGACACATACTGTACAACAGTTCTTACGTTGTATACACATGATCTACAGCAGTTCTTATATTGCAGACACATACTTTACAACAGTTCTTACGTTGCATACACATAATTTACAGCAGTTCATATATTGTACAAACATACTCTACAATAGTTCTTATATTGTACACATAATTTTCAGCAGTTTTTATATCAGACGCACATTATTTACAGCGTTGCTTGGATTGTACATTGTACATAATTTACAGCATTTCTTATATACATGCATATTGTATACAAATACATATATGTACACATAATTTTCAGCATTTCTTATGAGTATGTCTACATAACGTGAACAGGTTGGTGACTGATGTCACAAATTCCGGTTGCTCCTAAAATGGTATAAATATTTCCAGTTATAGTTTATATAATTAACCTCAACCACTGACTGATGTCAAGGGATGCACAAGCACATTTCTGTGTATTTGTCACAAGAAACAACGAGGAATGTTCCGATTGCATCTAGTCGGGTGTGTTCCGAATACATCTGGTTCACAAATTCTGAAACTTTGATCAGTAACGATTTCATCTCCAAGACGAGTTTAGTTGCAGGGCCATATTTGTATCGGATTGATTGTGGTCGTCAAAACGAGTTTAGATGGAGTGCCAATATTTATTTAGGATTGACTGTAATCATCTATATGAAAGTTTATCACACATTCGGTCTGATATCACGGTGAAGTAAGCAATTCACGTTCAAGTGTACACGAACTATATAATCTCGTTGCCGATATTTTCTCTCCTTGCATAATCTTTGCATAGTTAAGATTGTTTTCATTTGAATTATGAGCCGCTATAAGAATGAAATAATTGTTTTTGGCAGTAAGTCGTTTCAGGTATATAAATGGAGACATAATTAGATATTTTGATACAGAAATGATATGTTGGTCGCTTACAGGAAATTTAGCAGGAAACCAGTGACAGCAGTATTATAGAAACACAAGTGGTGACCTCGACCACTGACTATTTGACCTAGGGCTTTATATGTATGTGGTATTAACGGAGATTTGAAGTTTTAAAATCTATTTATGGGAGTGAACAGAGAAAAGGCAGGGTGAAAGGTAATATGAAGTACCTGTGTAATAATTACTTCTAAAATTAATTCATCTGACGTATATGATTTTCAAACATAATTTATCTGTAGGATTATTCGTCTGTCTGTCTGTCTCATCGGTTATTGATTCCTACGTGGGACGAATGAATGAATCATGAGTAAAACCACTTGATTGTCAGTACTTATTGTAATGGGGTAAGGTCGGTGAATGAAATCTTCAAAGCGGAATCAACTCAGTTCCAGATCAAGACTCGTTCAGGTATGAGATTACCACCCTGATATTACTGCAGGAGGTTTGTGGAATATATATATATATATATATATATATATATATATATATATATATATATATATATATATATATATATATATATATATATATATATATATATATAATAGGCATAGTTTTCCTATAGTGTGTGCAGTTTCATATTTTTTATATTACCACATGTTAATATATCACTTTATGTGATTCTGATTGGTTCAAATAAGTCCATGAAATTATTGTGCAGTATCCTCTTTACTGAATGGCTGGGATCGTGGGAAAATGTTTTTAACCCCGCCTTCTGGAATGTTTGGTTTTGAATGAACATTTTCGGCGGCCATTTTTGAACTCGACTCGAGAAAGGAAATTGAGGAAAAAATATCTCGGTTGTCTGAATATGGATATGTTACCCCTACAGGGGTTTGTTATGTCATGTATAACAATATCATAATGAGCTAAATGGCGTAAAACTACAAGACAAGAACAACAATAAGAAGTAAAACTAAGGGTATTGCTTATTTGATGGCGGGGTGGGGTGAGGGAACGGTATATCCGTAACATAGATATATCATCCACCGTATACACAAGCGTAGTTTAAATGTTAACTTACAGAAGTAAATAAACTCAACTATGTTCACAGGAGAGTTAGGACATAAATGGGTCTCCTAACTGACAGAACTTGATCCATCCACAGCATCTTTACGCAGTATATATGGGATGCAAATCCAACTAAAAAAGAAATTTGTTTACGTCTTCTGTACCGTCTATTATTCCAGTTAAATACTGTAAATATCCGGTCACAAATGCATTGCACTAAATGTGGGAATTGCTACATCCAGTAATCTTATTTTACATAAAAATCGCAACAATGTAACGTTTAGTTCTGCAAGTGACATTTTAAGGTACTCTAGAATTACTGTTTACCGTATCAATGTGGCATCACATAGCATTAATCATTCTGTTTTGAAAAATGATTTTCTCGTTATAAAATGTTCTGTTTATTTGGATGGAAGCTTTTTCTTTGATTTATAGCTTGTAAAAATGTACAATATACTTTTACTAGTTTACTTTACTTTGTTTGGGACTATATTGTATGCACAACAAATGAAAGATGCACCTTCTGTCAGAATGAACGAAATTATTCGTTCTTCTTTCTATCTAAATAATTTCCACTGGAATAAAAGCTTTGTGATAGAAATAATCTCAAATGGGTAATGATTTAATATTAAATTTATGAAACTCGCTGAATAATGTCCAGCTTTTGCTCGCCAAGGCTCGAAAAGCTAGACATTATTCAACTTGTTGAATAAATTCAGTGTTAAATCGTTACCCATTTGAGATCATATATATAATAATAATACTGAGGACTTTGTATAGTGCCTAATCTTTAGAAGCTCTAAGCGCTTTACAACATTAGACAACGCCTGTAAGATAAAAAACATATAATGATATGATTACGAAAACAAACACCATGAAATTAGAAAACATTAATCGTGCTGATAATATTTAAGGTAGGAAACATTATCAGGTCTTTAAGTTTGTTTTTGCAGTCGAAATAAGTGAGTTTTGAGAGCCCTCTTGAATGTGATCACTGTGTCTTTGTGTCTAAGTTCAGTGGGCAATTCGTTCCACGTTGCTGGGCCCTGGTATGCAAGAGAACGCTGTCCATATGACTGTTTTCATAGTGGGAATAATGAGTATACGATTGTCAGTAGAGGAGCGTAAGTATCTTGCTGGTGCGTACACATGGGTGAGGTCGGATAGGTATGTTGGACTAGAGTCCGACAGTGAAACGTAGCACAGAGAACAAATTTTATGTTTGATTCTGGATCGAATGGATAGTCAGTGTAGGGTACAGAGCAGCGGGGAGGTGTGCTCTGATCTTGATACTCTAAGTGTGAACCAAGCAGCTGTGTTTTGAACTTTTTGAAGTTTCTGGAGCAGATATTGAGACCAGACAGAATTGAGTTACAATAGTCCAGTCTTGAAAGTACTAATGAACACACAAGTGTTTTAGTGGGATCAGCTGAAAGATATTTGCGAATGGAGCTGATGCGTCTCATTTCAAGATATGCAGCCTTGTTGGTGCAATGTGAGAGTACTGTCCAGAGCAGGGGTGTCAAACTCAATCGCTCAGCAGGCCAAAACTCAAATCACAAGTAAGGTTGCGGGCCGAACAGGATAAACATTCAATAAGCAGAAAATTAAACCTTCTTCTACCTTCTGTAGCTTCTGCTCTGCATTCAGGCTTTTTAACTTGTCTTGATGTTTAGTCTCGTAGTGCCGCCTCAGATTATATTCCTTGATCACAGCCACATTATCTCCACAAATTAGACACACAGGTTTACCGCCAATATCAGTAAACATATATTCAGCCTCCCAGCGGCTTTGAAAGGCTCTGTTTTCAGAATCAACTGTTCTCTTGGCCATTTTAAAGGCTAGCTTTGATTTAAAAAAAAAAGATTGTGCATCTGCCGACAGACGCTTGATTGATATCACGTTAGCCGTACCGGGAAAAGGTGATGTAATATCCGGGCACTACACTACTTTCATTTCTTATGCGCCAATCCAAAACGAGCAACTGAACGTTGCTAGGTTACTGTAACGACGAACATCCACTCACTACACAACTTTTATTTTCGCTTATTCTGATGGAAACGAGAACGCTCTCAGGTAGCCTATCGTTCGGCAAGGCTGCTAATTAGGGAATTTGATTTGCACTTTATATCGCAGGGCCATTAAAAAATATTTTTGCCTAAAATTCTCTCTCGCGCCGGATATAATTGTACGCCGGGCCTGATGTGGCCCGCGGGCCTTGAGTTTGACAGATGTGGTCCAGAGTAACACCTAGGTGTCGTACTGATTGTGTGAATTTAATGTTGGTGTTGCTGATATTTATTGTTTGAGGTAAAGGATGTGAATGACAAAGTCTTTGTGTTGTGATTAGAATGGCCTCAGTTTTATCATCATTCATCTGCAGCTTGTTACAAGTCATCCATAATTTCACATCAGAAATGCACCTCTCTACACCTTGGACGGTAGCATCAGCTTCAGTTGGGTGGCTAGATATGTATATTTGGGTGTCATCAGCGCACAATTGGTGAGACACTGGATGGTGATCTATGACACTTGAGAGCGACTGAGTGTACAGAATGAAGAGAACAGGTCCAAGAACAGACCCCTGTGGAACACCACAACATAGATCAACTGAGCTGGAGTGTATTCCATTTGCATATACAATTTGTGTCCTGTTGACCAAGTAGGACTTGAACCACAGTAAGGCTATATCATGAATGCCAAATACATGCTGAAGTAATATATCATGGTCTATTGTGTAAAATGCTGCAGACAAATCAAGGAGGGTGAGGATTGTAATCTTTCCGCTGTCCAACGCAGAGAGAATGTCATTAACTACTTTTAGAAGAGTAGTTTCAGTACTGCGGCAAGGGCGATATGCAGATTGTACATTGCTAAAAAGACTGTTTGAATTTAGATGAGATACAAGCTGGGATAGAACAATCTTTTCTAAGATTTTCTATATGAATGGGAGATTAGAAACTGGGCGGTAGTTCTTTAAATCGTTATGGTCTAGTGTTGGTTTCTTCAGCAGAGGCTTTACAATGGCAGTTTTGAAAAATGATGGGAATTCTCCGGATGAGAGAGAGGTATTAGTAACATCAGTTAGTGAAGGCAATACTGGATCTAAGCACTCAAGCAGCAGTGATGTTGGAATTGGACCAAGTTCACATGACTTTGGTGCACTCTTCATCAGGATTGTACGTACGAAATCCATAGAGACAGGTTCAAATTTTGCTAATGGTTGCCGCTCAAATTCTGTATCCCAACTGTATGGTGACGACGAGTCAATTGAAATTGTGGTGTCAAGCTTATCTCTAATGGTTTGTATTATGTCACGGAAGAAATTTCCAAACATGTCCGGAAGGTGGACTGGAGAGAAGGTAGTTCAAAGTGGTGTAGATTTGTTCATTGACATTAGCTTGTTAGTAATAATGCAGAGGTGATCTAATGCAAGGTCATGGGATACCGGGGAGGACCGTAGAATGTTATCATCAGGTCTATGAAGAATCCAGTCTAAAATGTGACCATGTTTATGGGTGGGTTGGTTAACTGACTGGGGTTGAAAACGTTAATGGAATCTAGGAGTTTTTATGTGTTCGAATTTCCCGGACAGTCAAAGTGAAAGTTGAAATCTCCAAGAATAATCAGATTGCCACGTATCGAATTTCCATAGTCCAGGAGATTTGGAAACTGCTCCAAAAAGAGAGAGTCAGCCAGCTTGTTTTTTCTACTAGGAGGAGGGCGGTATAGGCAGAAAAAAACTGGACTGACCTTTGCTCCAGTGTGAGTGTGGTTTGGACTAATTCAAACGATGTGTGGTCGAAATTGAATGTTGTGGTGTGGTTAAGACGTTTTATCATGTAGTTCTTTGTGATGACGGCAATTCCACCTCCGCGAGAATTATGGGGGAAAGACTTGATGGAGTAACTAGTGGGTGTTAGATCCGCACACTTGGGCTCATCCCCTGATGTTTTAGCCATGTTTCTGTCAGGAAAAATACGTCAATATTCTGGTCGTTGATAAAATTAACTATTTATGTGCGCTTTTCCGGTGGTCCTACTGACTGGGCATTAAATAATGCAATGCGCAGAGGTATTTCTTGGATAGTTGACACAGAGGTTGACGAATTAATAGGGATTTGAAATAGGCAATCTAAATTAACGGTCGTATTTTTTTTTAATTGTTGAGCCGAAATAAGGGAGATAACTGGAATTCTTCTTCCTGTTCTACGCCGGCCAGCTTTGAAACAACGTTTCGTTTTTCGCTTCTGTTTACATTTAGGTAATGATGAAAGAAGTCCCAAGTTCGTTTGGTCTAGAGCACAATGTAGTGTGGAGAGCCAAGGAGTGATCATTTAAATCAATTAATGAGGGTCCATCGTAGCATAAACGGGTGGACTGGCGAGTATCACGTGATGGCGGTTTGTTCAAAAACAGTAGAGCAAGACAGCTGAGAAAAAGTCTAATTATTCTCATTTCCAAAACAAGGAGATGAAGAAACACATACGAATTTAACAGCCAATACATAATGAACACAATAACGAAGAAGAAAACAGACAACAAGCACAAATATCATGAAAACGGCACTAAAAAACGGAACAGCTGCTTCAAGCCGGTTAAGCGATAGCGGCCATCTTGTTCTTCAAAGATTAGTGTGCTCCTCTTATATAACAGCAGCAACAAGAACAGCAACTACTACTACTGCCACTACTACTACTACTTCTTCTTGTTATTATTATTATTATTATTATTATTATTATTATTCGTGAAATTTATCAGAAAACATCGCTAAAATATATTCAGCAACCAGTAAAACAGTTTTTCAATTTTCCTAGGCGCTTTCTAAATTTTAATTCAATCCGTTACGGATGATGCTGTATGGTTCAACGGTATTTATAGAATCATAGGAAAAGCGCGAAAGTGCATCTAAGAAGTGAAACCAGTTTTATTTCTGTCTCCAGTTATTCTTCCTTTAATTTGTTTGTCATTACAGTTTGCTACATATATATGCATTTCGCCCATTTATTGATTTTCTTTCGTCACCATTCAATTCTGTGTATAATATAGTGTTAGCCACTTAATACACCATGGCCAATCAACCTATGCAATAAACTTAAAACTAAACATTTAAATGGCATCCATTTTACCTTTGCTTTCGAATGTCTGATCCTAAATGTTAGTAAAGGTTGCTAAACATTAATGTTTAGACAAAAATATATGACGAAGCTTGTGTCAGATTTGTCTGTACTTAAGACATAGAAATTGGTGTATCTTAGTTAGGATATGAGAAGAACTGGAAGGACAACATAATGCTGAAAAAATTCTTTAAACTGTCGCCATTTTGGTCTCCACTCCACCCAATAGTACCAGCAAATCCTACTCCATGGACTTTCTTTAGCAAGTAGGTGAAAGTTTTAAAATTTATGTTACATCCAAATATCTACTTCATCTTTAGTGATTGGTACATTGTAAGTGTCCATTAATGCATTGAAAAATTTATTTAATTTTTTTTAAAGAATTATACATGGTTTAAATATTTTATTTGCATACATTTCCCCAAAACCCTTATCAAGATTTTCATGATCATAATGACAGTAATTACAAATTCTGAGTTCTAATTGACTTAGAAATGAGCACAGATCAACCTCTATCCAACTAGAAGAAATCAAACAGCACCCATTCGATACCAAGCTTGCAAAAATAACAGCTGTATTACTAAACAAAACAGAAAACGTATTCGATTTAATAAAATCTATCCAATATAGGAAAATTAAACAGCCACTATCCAGACAGATACGGGTAAATCAGTAACTATTGAAAGTTATGAAGAGTATCAGACAGATCAAAAGCGATTTGCTCATTCTCCTCCCTCGCCAGAAACAAAAGACCATGATTACAGTGTCAGCTACTCTGAAAGGAATCAACACCAGAGGAATTTCTCGTGCTGTACATCTTCAAAAAGCATAAGCACACATGGACCATCACCAACGGCAACATAATTAAACTCGGGAAAATCCGCTTTGGCAGCAAATCTATTCATTCAGATCCACATCACGTTGTCGATCTGAGTAACGTTAGTAAACGTTAGGAGACATTTTAGTACAATATTAAACGTACTTTAAACAGTAATCAGTAAATGCTTGCGGGGTTGCTGGGTACTTATTTGCCAAGTACATTTTCCCACATTACCAGTCGGTTAGTGTGGATCTGTGCTATGTGCGAAAAATGAGAAGGTTGAAGGGGCTCCCGACTGCATGAACGATAACAAACATGATTATGTGGAAAGTGAATGGGATAACACATCATCACAATGTCAGTGTTTTTAATTCAACTATACCATTAGCACGTCCTACACTCCAAAATTGGAGTTTTTCTTAAGAAACAAGTTGACCACGTGCTTAGCTTCACACATAACCTTGCGAACATCTCTGTAAAACACAAAGGTGTGAATGATTAGAATTGCATACGAAAACCTCAGCGAATCACGAATGAGTTGTGATCGACGTTGTGCAAATACAAGGTTAAAAATTGGGTTGGGCATGTTAAGACGGGGTGTGAGCGGCAGCGTGCCGTTTGAAAGAATCATGATGAACAATAAGGGTTGCGTACAGTTTATGATCTGCATTATTAGTTACATCTTTCACAAACATCAATGTTGTGCCAGTTGTTCTCGTGTAATCATCGCTGTATCTAATGAGTACGAGAATTGTTGTGACTAGTCAACGTTGTCCAAAATTGATTCGATTTCCTTACCGTCAACAATGCTTGCTGTTAGAAAACGCCGTGATACCTTCTCCACGATCTTTTGTTACTCGACTCTTTTTGAACGTCTTTTTAAACATAGCAACATATTTGAACATCAGCCGATGGTGCAATCACGTACAACCGATCCAAGGTTAACCATCGTATAATAACCATATTCAACAACAGTTGTGTTTTTCCTGAAACAGTCAATCGGCAGAGCACGAACTGAGTTCGGAAATACGGTTCCGTCACCATGTTTGCTTGATTTTTCCAAAATCATCAACGAATTCTCTTTTACTTGACGCCATTGAATAATAATAATACTAGATTATTTTTTAATATGATCATGTCTTCATATTGTGTGCGATGTCACGTACCACAAATCCAGTTCGAATTTAGATAAGTAACGGATTAAAAGCGATTACTCGAACTTGTACTCAAAGAGGATCAAGGAAGTTTACTTTTATTAGACCTTCCGATGGAACTAAAAGTTCAGGTTAAAAGTAATTTGGCGGCAGCGGGGATATTGCTGATCAACAAAGTTGCCAGGCATGCCATGGAGTAAATATCCTGGTTTTATGTTCTAAAAGCAGCCTTTTCAAAAGAGCTTTTACTATATCAGCACCTACCTTTTGAAATTGTTTACCCGCGAGAATACGCAATTCATATTCCCGTGCTTCGTTCAAAACCCTTTAAAGAAATTTTATCTTGACCGTCTGGAATGATATGTTAAAGCCTCCCAAGAGACTTTTAAGATGTGCCTGCTTTATTCTATGTGTGTATATACGACTTCTGACATGCTGAAATGTGAGTACCTGTGTACAGCATATTGTTCATATGTGCAGCTGATTACCGCTATAGTTACACATTAATTCATTTTCAAGCTGTGTGAGTACATATGCGAGCATACTTAAGAGTGTGTAAGGGACTTTTAATTTTTTATGAAGAAAACCTGTTGTGAAAATTGACGATCACGAAACAGATGGGTCTTTCATTATGTGTTATCCTGATGTTATTATTATTATTATTATTATTCAAATTCAAATTCAAATACGAAAATCTTTGAGTTAAGCCTGAGTTTAAGAATATAAATACTTTTACAAACTCTACCTAGAGGCTAAACCTAGAAGATTGTTTTTTCCTTCTATACACTAAATATTGCCATGTTTGATTGGCTAATATCTGAGCAGTGTCCAATCAGATGGAACAATGTAGCGCTGAATCTTATTTTGAATATAAGAGTGCATTGTATAACTTCTGCCTTTAGCCTCAGACATATTCTCTTGCTCAAAATCAGATTCAGCTTAAAATTCTATGATTGGTTCACGTCGGAACATTGTCCAATCAGATTTCCGAATGGACAATTAGGTCTGAGTCTGTGCATGAGAAGGTTTATATAACCAGGGGGTCGAATCACTTGTTTAAAGAAAAAAATAATTTAAAAAATGATATAACATTATAAAATTAATTTTGTTTCTCTTCTAAGAAAGTATTTACATTATTATCATCGGTGTAGTAGTTGGTTACCATAACGTAAAAGAGGTCAAAACACATACACATTGATGTTGTTTACAACGTAAAGTCATCAAAACACAGACACATTGATGTTGTTTACAACTTAAAGTGATTAAAACAGAGACGGGGCCCAGCGTGTCAGATTGGTTCAATGTGCATGCCTTTACCGATCACTGCCATAGCACCTGTGTCTGCGCGGATTAGAGTCTCAGCCAACGTGGGCATTTGAGAAAGCTTGCCAGTGAGTTCCCGTGGGTCGTTGCTTCTTACCAGTGTTTTCCATGGTTCTTCCTCCGCCAGGTGTACTGGTCGCCATGTATAGCCTGTCATGCTCTGAAAAACTACGCTAAGCCCACAAAAATAACAGCAAGAATAACAAAATACAGACACATTTATCCTGTTTACAATATCTGAAAGTGTTGTGTATGACCTAGTGCTGCATAAACAAAAGTGTCTGGGTAGAACTAGAGCATTTCAATAGATATACAATAACCATACGTTACATTAGCCCAATTAAAGATAATGAAAAATTCGGACCTAATGGTATCCGTTCTTAATGACGGACCAAATATTGTAAGCTTATTCCGTCCAGAATGATTAATGTGATAAAAATGATGTTGGAATATGCCTATTGGATAGAAACAACAATATGATCCGAACCCGATTCTATTTTTAAAGCTAATTGCCATAGTGAATGTGCTAGTGCTTTGCTTTCCATTTCAGTTTGTCCCAATCAGATAAATTCTGTAAAAACAGTAGATGCGTCCCATTGGTCATATAACCAAATTTAGCATACGAATCTAATGTGATACTCAAAAGGACCATATGCAATACAGTAGTACTATTTCCTTAGGAAAAAATATCTGGACCTAAAATCCATCCTTAGGTTTAAACCAAATTTAAGAACCCATTTACATGCTAAAAAATAAACAGATACAAAATTAAGTACAGCCCATTTACATGCTAAAATATACTCAGATTATATTTGGTTAAGCCAATTTACATGCTAAAAAAATACCCAGATCAAATTAGGTACAGCCAATTTACATGATAAAGAATAATCAGATCAAAATAGGTACAGCCCATATACATGCTAAAAATACTCAGATCAAATTAAGTACAGCCCATGTACATGCTAAAGAAATATCCAGATCACATTAGGTACAGACCATTTACTTGGAAAGAAATACTAAGATCAAATTAGGTACAGCCCATTTACATGCTAAAAATATTCAGATCAAATTAAGTACAGCACATTTACATGCTAATAAATACTCAGATCAAATCAGGTACAGCCCATTTACATGCTAAAAAAATACTCAGATCAAATTAGATGGAGCCCAGATAATTTGGTACACTTTATTAGACCCCAAATGCATACTGTGTGCATATAGCGATTTTGATTCGGACCCAAACGGACAATAAAAGCAGTAAACCTACACATTTGCTTCAGCAACCATTATAAAATGATGTCAGGGAAATGTATAGTTTTGACTGCTAAGTCGTGGCAACTTTCTAACGCCTGACAACGACGCCAGACCACGACACCTGACCACGACGCCAGACCAAGAAAAGTCCACCGTGATTAACTCTTTTGTGTATTTCAAAGATGAATACAAGCAGAAAGATTCAAGACCGTACAACCAAACTGTAAGAGAACTAACCAATACCTTCATGTTATTACTGCCACATGAAAAGTAGATCCATGTGACCTTCCTGTGCCCAAGGTGAGTAGTACCTGCAGATGAATACACCCATCATGTTTGACAACTGTACATAAACAGTGTTGGAGAAACTGAGCTAAAAGCTTAATGTGGTCAATGGAACATGAAAAGTGGCTTAATGTAACCCGTGACCGCTCCAGTGGCATAGTGGTTAGAGCGTCTGCCTCGGTCGCGGGAGGTAGTGGGTTCGATCACCGACTGAGTCATACCAAACACTTACAAAAATGGTACTAACAGCTGCCTCGCTTGGCGCTCAGCATTAAGAGGTTAGTGTTAGGACTGGCGGGCCTGGTGTCAGGATAATGTGACTGGGTGGGACATGATGCTACATGTTTACGGCATGATGCCGCAACGCTTGACATCGCTATAAACTGCCACACTGCAGACATCATAAGGACATGTCTACAAAATTGTTAAAGTTACGTTAAAATTCTAAACACACACACACATTAACGTAACCCACTTTTCACCTGATTAGTAGTATCCAAGATAAACATATCTACCAAGTTTTATTTTGCTTAAAGCAATGTCAGAGAAACTGGACTAAATGCAAAACCTTCTCTACACGCGTAAGCCAACAACAACAACAATAATAATAATAACAACAACAACAGCAACAACAACAATAACACCGTCTGAAACGAAATTCATATATACTGCATATGCTTCGCATGCGAGACAAAAATATTATTTGGCTTGGATCTAATTCCGCTACAAACCCCTGAGCAGGTTCCACAATAGACCACATAACCCAAACATGTTTACATACGTAATTTGTTTCGTATCTAAGTATCGACAAAGATTAAGTTTGGACTTTTCTATTACGTAAACGTAGCCTGTACTAGCACACGATAGACTATACACAGATGTCACTATATTTGTAAAAGTAAGATTCAACGAAGACCTTTAGTTATTTCTTTTAAATAGTTTATTTTTCTTGAAAATTTAGATCAACAAAATAAATTGGTTTAAGAAGTTCGTATGAAGTTCTTTTACTACTACTATTTAGTAAAAGAAAGTTCGTTTGAAGCTCTTTTAAGACTAGCATTGAGTGACATAAAGTTAGAAGCACTTATAGGCTACCTTGAGTGAAATGAGGTTACCTTGGCGTTATGATATGACCATTTTGTTTTCGGAGAAAACTATCAGCGATCTGGAATCAGTACAACATTTTAAACAGTCTGTGTACTTCTCTCACTTTTTTCATTTTGCTAAAAGAACTAACGAGACTTAGAACTTAAAAATGCAAATATTCTAGAGTGACTACAATAGCTTGTTAAGAAATCCCAAAATTCCACGAACAAAATCAGCTTACATTCCCAAATTAGAAGTCTTAAATTTGGTTGTTTCTTGACACGGAGAAACTTTTGAGTTAAAATTTTGTTCTTCCAAATGCAGTAACAAAGTTATAATTACACGTTACGATTGCTCCGGTATCCTAGTGGTTAGAACGTCCGCCTCGGATGCGGGAAGTCGCGGGTTCTAACTCCAGCAGAGTCATACCAAAGACTTAAATCTTACTAGCAACTGCCTCGCTTGGCGCTCAGCATTAAGAGGTTAGTATTATGACTGGTTGGCCTGGTGTCGGGATAATGTGACTTGGTAGGACATCATGCTACATGTCTGCGGCATGATGCCGCAGCGCTTGACATCCCTATAAAATTGCCACACTGCAGACATTGTAGCGATATGACTGAAAAACTATTCAAGCTACGTTAAAAATCCATAGCACACATATGTTACGAAACCTCATTTACAATTTATCAGTCCCTATGATCCATCACTGTTACTTATTTCAGTTATTTGTGTTTTCTTATTGCCTCAAAGACAGGGCATAAAAAGTGTACGAATTTAAAAGATATTTATATAAAGTAACATGAAATTTCGCAAAATTGTCTATGCCATCGCAAACATAATTATTTACTTATTTAGGCAGTCTGGATTGGGTACATGCCAATAAATACTCTCTCCCAGCCACATGGCGGTGCAAAGCCATAGAACAACATAATTTGCAAACACTCATTATTTAGAAATATAAGTAAATTTGAAGAGAAAACAATGACTGCATTATATTTTAAATATTTTGACCGATGAAATCCAAATCATCATCATCATCATCATCATCATCAGTTTTAGTAGTATCTCTGATATATATGTAAAATATAATATTCTGATCCAATGACTAAATTTCCTTCATTCAGTCTCCAATAAAAGCTATTTATATATGGAAGTCATTGTCGTCATGGCAATTCGCATATTCGTAGATGATTTTTCTTACAATTTGGAGAAAAAAGAGTTTAGAATGCTGATATAACAAAAGGTATCACTGTTAAGACAAATGTAAATTTACTATTCACTTATATTGAAGAGGAGTTACTTCGTTAATACAAATCAACGTTATTTATTTACGCATTAACTCGAAAATAAAAATTCTGCACCCTAAATGATACTTTTACAAACTCTATCTGTTGAGCATATATAAGCTGACCTAACTGGCGATGTTACTTAAAAAAACAAAACAAACCAAAAGCAACAAAAGCAACAACAAAACAAAAAAAAAATACAACCCCATATTGGTTAATAAATGAAACTCTCAGTGCTCAGTGTCATTTTATGAAGATCAATATAAGCAATCTCAAAGCACAGTGTCATTTTATGAAGATCAATATAAGCAATTTCTAACTGCCTAGCCTACATACACTAGCGTGACACAGTTATCAGGAAGAAAATAAAGCACACCCACCCAACATTTGAAGCATGAAAACGATTACATGAATCTCAAAATATTAACCATCATAATTCTGTCAGCATATACCCAGAGACTAAATCGTTATTGTTATTATTGTGATATCAGTTTAGGATACACGATCTTTAATAAGAACACATATTTTCCATATATACTTTCTAAACAGTTGCAACCAAAGGAGCATCCATGCAACCCAAAACAATGTCACTGGAACTGCCCTGGACGCCATTCCAGACCTGCCTGTCATGGAGGAGCTAGACACACAGCCCACCCTGGAAGAGCTCGGAAAAGCCATCGATTGCCTTGCCTGTGTGAAGGCTCCTGGTTGCGACGGCATTCCGCCTGAAGTCCTCAAGAGCGGACAACCAGTACTGCTCCAGCCCCTACATGTACTCCTCTGCCTTTGCTGGGAACAGGGATACATCCCACACGATATGCGTGACGCCAACCACTACCGTGGCATCTCTCGCCTCAGCATCATCGGAAAGGCTTTCGCCCGTGTTATCTTGATGCGCCTGTAGATCCTAGCCTACCACGTCTACCCAGAGTCCGTGTGGATTTCGAGCAGGCAGGTCAACTGTAGACATGATCTTCTCACTACGTCAGCTGCAGGAGAAGTGTCGCAAGCAGCAGATGCCCCTCTACATTGCCTTCATAGACCTGACGAAGGCGTTTGACCTGGTTAGTCGGAGTGGACTCTTCAGATTCCTGCAGAAGATCGGCTGCCCCCCACGTCTGTTTGCTGTCATCATGTCGTTCCACGAGAACATGCACATCACAGTCTGCTTCAATGGCACAACATCTGAAGCATTCCCAGTCATCAGTGGAGTCAAAAAAGTCTGTGTCCTTGCGCAGACACTCTTTGACATCTTCTTCTCCATGCTTCTCCAGTACGCATTCAAGGACAGCAGCAAGGGAGTGTACATCAATTCCAGGGCTGACGGCAAGCTGTTCAACATCGCCCGTCTCCGTGCTAAGACTAAAGTCACAGAGGTACTGTTGCCGTCATATTAATACTTAACATTTCCCTCCAATTTATTGTATAAATATTGATTATCATTAAGACAAGAGACAGTGGTGTTCATGGTAGCTTTAGTTTAAAGGATTTTAAGCGGTCAGATATGGTAATGTTAGAAACAAATTCTACCTAGTTCACATCTGATACTGATAAAGATTCTGACCCATAGGAGTTGGAGTCTGCATTTGTCATCACTGTTGTTTTGATAAACTATTGCCCTGGTGTAAAACGAAAGAATTGTGCTCTGTAAAGTGCAGTCATCTTGAGCCCTAGCTTGGGTGAACATTAAAAATTGGCTGGGAATATACTTTGTGTTGGATGTTATTGTTTGCAACTTTTGTACCCCGTAACAGGTACTCATCCGTGAATTGCTCTTCGCCGACAATGCAACCTTGGCATCACACACGGAAGATGGATTTCAGCAGCTGGTATGCCGTCTCTCCCATGATTGTAAAGAATTTGGACTGACCATCAGTTTGAAGAAAACGAACGTCATGGCGCAGGACTCAGACTCCCCTCCCTCTGTCACCATCGATGGGTACAACTTGGAAGTTGTCGAGAACTTCACATACCTCGGGTCTAACATCTCCACCTCACTCTCCAATGATTCTGTGGTGAACGGCAGGATTGCCAAGGCAGCAGCAGTGATGGCCAGACTTAACCAGAGAGTCTGGAACAACCCAACATCACCAAAAAGACAAAACTGCGTGTCTAACCAAGCCTGCATGCTCAGCACACTTCTCTACAGCAGTGAAACATGGACCACCTATGCAAGACACGAGAGGAAACTCAATAGCTTCCATCTGAGATGTCTGCGGCGCATTCTGTACATCCAGTGGCAGGAAAAAGTACCCAACACAGAGGTTCTAGAACGCGCTAACATGAACAGAGTGTTCTCCATTCTCAGCGAGAGGCGCCTTCGCTGGCTTGGCCATGTCAAGAGAATGGACCCAGGTCACATTCCCATGGACCTATTAAACTGGGAGTTAGCAGAAGGTGCACGACTAACTGGACGACCACATCTGCGCTACAAAGAAGATGTTTGCAAGAAGGATATGAAGACGGCAAACATCAATGTCAACGACTGGGAGAGCGGTGCAAACAACCGTTCCAGCTGGCGACTAGCTGTCAGGCAGGGAGTTCAAAACGCAGAGGAAGAGAGAAAAGTAAAACAAGCTAAAAAGAGAGCTAGAAAGAAGGATAAACAAGAGCTTACTTTGGAGCTACACCATCGTCTCCCGTAGATGGACAGATGCCAAGGAGAAGTAACGTCACCATTGCAACATAACGCCCCAAACATAGACTGCAAAGATTCGTGTGCTCCTCTTATATAACAGCAACAAAAAAAACCAGCAACTACTACTACTGTTACTACTTCTTCTTCTTCTTCTTCTTCTTCTTATTATTATTATTATTATTATTATTATTTGTGAAGTTTATCAGAAAACATTGCAAAATATATTCAGCAACCGGTAAAACAGTTTTGCAATTTTCCTAGGCGGTTTCTATATTTTAATTCATTCCGTTACGGATGCTGCTATATGGTTCAACGGTATTTATAGAATCACAGGAAAAGCGCGGAAGTGCATCTAAGAAGAGAAACCAGTTTTATTTCTGTCTCCAGTTATTCTTCCTTTATTTGTTAATCATTAGCAGTTTGCTACATATATATGCATTTCGCCCCATTTATTGATTTTCTTTCGTCACCATGCAATTGTGTGTATAATATAGTGTTAGCTACTTAATACACCATGGCCAATCAACCTATACAATAAACTTCAAACTAAACATTTTAATAGCACCCACATTACCTTTCCTTTCGAATGTCTGATCCTAAATGTTAGTAAGTGTTGCTAAACATTAATGTTTAGACAAAAATATATGACGAAGCTTGTGTCAGATGTGTCTGTACTTAAGACATAGAAATTGGTGTATCTTAGTTAGGATATGAGAAGAACTGGAAGGACAACATAATGCTGAAAAAATTCTTTAAACTGTCGCCATTTTGTTCACCACTCCACCCAATAGTAGCAGCAAATCCTACTCCATGGACTTTCTTTAGCAAGTAGGTGAAAGTTTTAAAATCTGTGTTACATCCAAAAATCTACTTCATCTGTAGTGATTGGTACATTGTAAGTGTCCATTAATGCATTGAAAAATTTATTTAATTTTTTTAAAGAATTAGACATAGTTTAACTATTTTATTTGCATACATTGCCCCAAAGCCTTATCAAGACCTTCGTGCTCATAATGACAGTAATTAGAAATTCTGAGTTCTAATTGACTTAGAAATGAGCACAGATCAACCTCTATCCAACTAGAAGAAATCAAACAGCACATATTCGATACCAAGCTTGCAAATGTAAGAAAACAGATGTATTACTAAACAAAACAGAAAACGTATTCAATTTAATAAAAGCTAATACAAACTATCCAATATCGGAACATGATACAGCCACTATCCACACAGATACGGGTAAATCAGTAACTATTGAAAGTTATGAAGAGTATCAGAGAGATCAAAAGCGATTTGCTCATTCTCCTCCCTCGCCAGAAACAAAAGACCATGATTACAGTGTCAGCTACTCTGAAAGGAATCAACACCAGAGGAATTTCTCGTGCTGTACATGAGAAATCATACCCAGGCGCCACCCTTGACAGTCTCAAAAGACAATTGAACAAATTTGATCTCAATTAATACCAAACATTTATTGTCAACGTAGGAGAAAATGATGCGGAAAGATGTCTGAGACTCAGACTGAGATCGAATTCAAGAAATCTGAGATGTCTGCGGCGCATTCTGCACATCCAGTGGCAGGAAAAAGTACCCAACACAGAGGTTCTAGAACGCGCTAACATGAACAGAGTGTTCTCCATTCTCAGCGAGAGGCGCCTTCGCTGGCTTGGCCATGTCAAGAGAATGGACCCAGGTCACATTCCCATGGACCTATTAAACTGGGAGTTAGCAGAAGGTGCACGACTAACTGGACGACCACATCTGCGCTACAAAGATGTTTGCAAGAAGGATATGAAGACGGCAAACATCAATGTCAACGACTGGGAGAGCGGTGCAAACAACCGTTCCAGCTGGCGACTAGCTGTCAGGCAGGGAGTTCAAAACGCAGAGGAAGAGAGAAAAGTAAAACAAGCTAAAAAGAGAGCTAGAAAGAAGGATAAACAAGAGCTTACTTTGGAGCTACGCCATCGTCTCCCGTAGACGGATGGATGCCAAGGAGAAGTAACGTCACCATTGCACCATAACGCCCCAAACATAGACTGCAAAGATTCGTGTGCTCCTCTTATATAACAGCAGCAACAAAAAAAACAGCAACTACTACTACTGCTACTACTTCTTCTTCTTCTTCTTTTTCTTATTATCATTATTATTATTATTATTATTATTATCATTATTATTATTATTATCATCATTATTATTATTATTATTATTATTATTATTTGTGAAGTTTATCAGAAAACATTGCAAAATATATTCAGCAACCAGTAAAACAGTTTTGCAATTTTCCTAGGCGGTTTCTATATTTTAATTCATTCCGTTACGGATGCTGCTATATGGTTCAACGGTATTTATAGAATCACAGGAAAAGCGCGGAAGTGCATCTAAGAAGAGAAACCAGTTTTATTTCTGTCTCCAGTTATTCTTCCTTTATTTGTTAATCATTAGCAGTTTGCTACATATATATGCATTTCGCCCCATTTATTGATTTTCTTTCGTCACCATGCAATTGTGTGTATAATATAGTGTTAGCTACTTAATACACCATGGCCAATCAACCTATGCAATAAACTTCAAACTAAACATTTTAATAGCACCCACATTACCTTTCCTTTCGAATGTCTGATCCTAAATTTTAGTAAGGGTTGCTAAACATTAATGTTTAGACAAAAATATATGACGAAGCTTGTGTCAGATGTGTCTGTACTTAAGACATAGAAATTGGTGTATCTTAGTTAGGATATGAGAAGAACTGGAAGGACAACATAATGCTGAAAAAATTCTTTAAACTGTCGCCATTTTGTTCTCCACTCCACCCAATAGTAGCAGCAAATCCTACTCCATGGACTTTCTTTAGCAAGTAGGTGAAAGTTTTAAATCTGTGTTACATCCAAAAATCTACTTCATCTTCAGTGATTGGTTCATTGTAAGTGTCCATTAATGCATTGAAAAATTTATTTAATTTTTTTAAAGAATTAGACATAGTTTAACTATTTTATTTGCATACATTGCCCCAAAGCCTTATCAAGACCTTCGTGCTCATAATGACAGTAATTAGAAATTCTGAGTTCTAATTGACTTAGAAATGAGCACAGATCAACCTCTATCCAACTAGAAGAAATCAAACAGCAAACATTCGATACCAAGCTTGTAAAAATAAGAAAACAGCTGTATTACTAAACAAAACAGAAGATGCATTCAATTTAATAAAAGCTAATACAAAATATCCAATATCGGAACATGATACAGCCACTATCCACACAGATACGGGTAAATCAGTAACTATTGAAAGTTATGAAGAGTATCAGAGAGATCAAAAGCGATTTGCTCATTCTCCTCCCTCGCCAGAAACAAAAGACCATGATTACAGTGTCAGCTACTTTGAAAGGAATCAACACCAGAGGAATTTCTCGTGCTGTACATGAGAAATCATACCCAGGCGCCACCCTTGACAGTCTCAAAAGACAATTGAACAAATTTGATCTCAATTAATACCAAACATTTATTGTCAACGTAGGAGAAAATGATGCTGAAAGATGTCTGAGACTCAGACTGAAATCGAATTCAAGTACCTACATCAACCAATGACTCGTCCAGGTATGTAAAGTCGTTGTATCTGGCGTTACTCCAATACGGGACGTGGACGTGACACAATTTGACGACATATTCGTAAGCATGGGTGCTCGACGCGAGTTTGATGTTGAGGTAAAATCCCAATAATCTGAAGGAAAGAAATCATAAAGAGTGACAAAAATACCTTAGATTACCCCCACGACCCGTTCTGACACAAGACCCTCTCTATCATACTATATAAGAGAGAAGGTACGTAACTTCCAAATACTTGGTTCCATCCATGACCCTCGATTTCCTTCTGTTATTTCCGTCTTTAAAGGCACACCACCATACTCTATGGCTTGTTTTACTCATGAGATATTTTTCTATTTATCAAGCCATGATTGACTTTTCTGCGTTGCACCATACTGAAGTTACGGGCTAAGAAACGTGCGATTTTCGCTAATTTTGTCTCTTGGGACAAGTGCGAGCTCATGTGACAACCGGTGAAAAGAGCTACATGTACCACATTTGCCACTCTACGACACATCCATTCTTTAATTACAATGGTAGATGCAAAAGTAAGTATTTACTTACCATCAACTCGATTCACCTTTAGGAATCCTGTTCCATGGAAGATTAGACATTGTCATTTTCACTCCACACATCGTAAACAAGCGACTATCATTTTTTTTTTAAATGTCCTCTATGCGGCACACACGGCAATGGCGAAATATGATTGTCTCAAAAGGTTATACTTTAATGTATACTCACATTAATTTAACACATTCATATGATTCCTAACATGATGCGATCATGTTATTACATATTTTTGCCTGGGTACAAATCGTCTACATCGTGAAATAGTTCTCTGATGCATGGATGTTATTTAAGTATAACCTTTTGTTGTCTTTATGTATCTGTTAATCTTTCTATCTGAGCACCATTATATACTCGTTTGTTGTTATTGTTGTTATTGTCGTAGGGTTTAACGCCATTTTTCAGCACACGATAGGCTATACATGGCGGCCAGTATTAATGGTGGAGGAAGAAGCCGGGAAATCCCCGGAAAGAACAACCGACCCTCGAGAAGCTACTGGCAAAATTTCTCACATACCCACATTGGCCGATTCCGAGACTCGAACCCACGCAGAGGTGAGATGGCAGTGATCCGTAACGGAGAGCGCTTTAGACACTCGGCCACTCGGGGCCCCGTGCTCCTTTGTAACCAGAACTATGTTTATGTAATATACGTATGCGAACACACATTAATTCAAGCGTCCACAAATGTCATATACATTCATGGTGTGTCTAACAATGATATTTCTCCAAATTGTTTTCTCTGAAACTTCCAACCGTTCAAGGAAATAAAACTAAAATAATCATCAAGGAGATTCGTACGCGCGCCTGTCTGTTCAAGCGTGGATGACATTTGTACATTTTGAAAAAACATATATCCTCCCCAGATATAACTCAAGTCATTTTCATGAAAAATATAAAGAATATTAATCGAAATGCATGTCTAAATCAATAATTAAAAAGCCTTAAGAAGTTAGCTTTTTTTCTCTTTGTTGTTCAACCTACATTAACTGCAATGATTAAAGCTGTAAAGAAAACAACCTATTTTCATTATTCTTCAAGCGAGATAAATTGCAATAACAATCTTTTTACACAGCGATACACTTTCGCACAATCAGATAATACAAACTAGAGTATGAGGGAGTAACGTAAAGATAATGAAGATTTGAAATGGACAGAGAACATTTACTTGAAAGCTGGGAACAGCGCAAGTTAGTGGGAAGAAAAAAAGATGTAAAAGCAATTGATCAAATATTGGTATAATTTCTTCTTTAAGATGGTGAGATATCGATCTTGCTTGTGGGATGTGAACGGTCTGTCACATTTTCTTGATCTACATCTGCCATCTTTATTGATTGAAGTCAGTTGTACCGAGACGCCCTCTTCTGTTTTCCAAGGGAGATAATAATCGCGAAATGGTCTACAGTAATCTGCTATTCCACGTGTTGTTTATTTCCACTATTGCCTCTATCAACAAGTCTTTGATCAACGCATCGGACATGCCGCTGTCTCTAATTACACCGTTTTCAGTGACTTCAGACAGGATTTTTGCAACAGCACTTTTCAAGTTGATAATAATATCTTAAATGTCTACGTTAGACGTTTTAAGTTTGCCTGTTTGATCTTCAAAAATCATAAGCACACATGAACCATCACCAACGGCAACATAATTAAACTCGGGAAAATCCGCTTTGGCAGCAAATCTATTCATTCAGATCCACATCACGTTGTCGACCCGAGTAACGTTCGTAAACGTTAGGAGACATTTTAGTACAATATTAAACGTACTTTAAACAGTAATCAGTAAATGCTTGCGGGGTTGCTGGGTACTTATTTGCCAAGTACATTTTCCCACATTACCAGTCGGTTAGTGTGGATCTGTGCTATGTGCGAAAAATGAGAAGGTTGAAGGGGCTCCCGACTGCATGAACCATAACAAACATGATTATGTGGAAAGTGAATGGGGTAACACATCATCACAATGTCCGTGTTTTTAATTCAACTATACCATTAGCACGTCCTACACTCCAAAATTGGAGTTTTTCTTAAGAAACAAGTTGACCACGTGCTTAGCTTCACACATAACCTTGCGAACATCTCTGTAAAACACAAAGGTGTGAATGATTAGAATTGCATACGAAAACCTCATCGAATCACGAATGAGTTGTGATCGACGTTGTGCAAATACAAGGTTAAAAATTGGGTTGGGCATGTTAAGACGGGGTGTGAGCGGCAGCGTGCCGTTTGAAAGAATCATGATGAACAATAAGGGTTGCGTACAGTTTATGATCTGCATTATTAGTTACATATTTCACAAACATCAATGTTGTGCCAGCTGTTCTCGTGTAATCATCGCTGTATCTAATGAGTACGAGAATTGTTGTGACTACGTCAACGTTGTCCAAAATTGATTCGATTTCCTTACCGTCAATAATGCTTGCTGTTAGAAAACGCCGTGATACCTTCTCCACGATCTTTTGTTACTCGACTCTTTTTGAACGTCTTTTTAAACATAGCAACATATTTGAACATCAGCCGATGGTGCAATCACGTACAACCGATCCAAGGTTAACCATCGTATAATAACCATATTCAACAACAGTTGTGTTTTTCCTGAAACAGTCAATCGGCAGAGCACGAACTGAGTTCGGAAATACGGTTCCGTCACCATGTTTGCTTGATTTTTCCAAAATCATCAACGAATTCTCTTTTACTTGACGCCATTGAATAATAATAATACTAGATTATTTTTTTAATATGATCATGTCTTCATATTGTGTGCGATGTCACGTACCACAAATCCAGCTCGAATTTAGATAAGTAACGGATTAGAAGCGATTACTCGAACTTGTGCTCAGAGAGGATCAAGGAAGTTTACTTTTATTAGACCTTCCAGGTCTATCGATGGAACTAAAAGTTCAGGTTAAAAGTAATTTGGCGGCAGCGGGGATATTACTGATCAACAAAGTTGCCAGGGATGCCATGGAGTAAATATCCTGGTTTTATGTTCTAAAAGCAGCCTTTTCAAAAGAGTTTTTACTATATCAGCACCTACCTTTTGAAATTGTTTACCCGCGAGAATACGCAATTCAAATTCCCGTGCTTCGTTCAAAACCCTTTAAAGAAATTTTATCTTGACCGTCTGGAATGATATGTTAAAGCCACCCAAGAGACTTTTAAGATGTGCTTGCTTTATTCTATGTGTGTATATACGACTTCTGACATGCTGAAATGTGAGTACCTGTGTACAGCATATTGTTCATATGTGCAGCTGATTACCGCTATAGTTACACATTAATTCATTTTCAAGCTGTGTAAGTACATATGCGAGCATACTTAAGAGTGTGTAAGGGACTTTTAATTTTTTATGAAGAAAACCTGTTGTGAAAATTGACAATCACGAAACAGATGGGTCTTTCATTGTCCTGATATTATTATTATTATTAATCTTATCATTATTATTATTATCATTATTATTCAAATTCAAATACGAAAATCTTTGAGTTTATTATTATTATTATTATTCAAATTCAAATACGAAAATCTTTGAGTTAAGCCTGAGTTTAAGAATACAAATGCTTTTACAAACTCTACCTAGAGGCTAAACCTAGAAGATGTTTTTTCCTTCTATACACTAAATATTGCCATGTTTGATTGGCTAATATCTGAGCATTGTCCAATCAGATGGAACAATGTAGCGCTGAATCTTATTTTGAATATAAGAGTGCATTGTATAACTTCTGCCTTTAGCCTCAGACATGCTCAAAATCAGATTCAGCTAAGAATTTTATGATTGGTTCACGTCGGAACATTGCCCAATCAGGTTTCCGAATTGACAATTAAGTCTGAGTCTGTGCATGAGAAGGTTTATATAACCAGGGGGTCGAATCACTTGTTTAAAGAAAAAAATAATTTAAAAAATGATATAACATTATAAAATTAATTTTGTTTTTCTTCTAAGAAAGTATTTACATTATTATCATCGGTGTAGTAGTTGGTTACCACAACGTAAAAGAGGTCAAAACACATACACATTGATGTTGTTTACAATGTAAAGTCATCAAAACACAGACACATTGATGTTGTTTACAACTTAAAGTGATTAAAACAGAGAAGGGGCCCAGCGTGTCATTTTGGTTTAATGTGCATGCCTTTACCGATCACTGCCATAGCACCTGTGTCTGCGCGGATTAGAGTCTCAGCCAACGTGGGCATTTGAGAAAGCTTGCCAGTGGGTTCCCGTGGGTCGTTGCTTCTTACCAGTGTTTTCCATGGTTCTTCCTCCGCCAGGTGTACTGGTCGCCATGTATAGCCTGTCATGCGCTGAAAACACTACGCTAAGCCCACAACAATAACAGCAAGAATAACAAAATACAGACACATTTATCCTGTTTACAATATCTGAAAGTGTTGTGTATGACCTAGTGCTGCATAAACAAAAGTGTCTGGGTAGAACTAGAGCATTTCAACAGATATACAATAACCATACGTTACATTAGCCCAATTAAAGATAATGAAAAATTCGGACCTAATGGTATCCGTTCTTAATGACGGACCAAATATTGTAAGCTTATTCCGTCCAGAATGATTAACGTGATAAAAATGATGTGGAATCTGCCTATTGGATAGAAACAACAATATGATCCGAACCCAATTCTATTTTTAAAGCTAATTGCCGTAGTGAATGTGTTAGTGCTTTGCTTTCCATTTCAGTTTGTCCCAATCAGATAAATTCTGTAAAAACAGTAGATGCGTCCCATTGGTCCTATAACCAAATTTAGCATACGAATCTAATGTGATACTCAAAAGGACCATATGCAATACAGTAGTACTATTTCCTTAGGAAAAAATATCTGGACCTAAAATCCATCCTTAGGTTTAGACCAAATTTAAGAACCCATTTACATGCTAAAAAATAAACAGATAAAAAATTAAGTACAGCCCATTTACATGCTAAAATATACTCAGATTATATTTGGTTAAGCCAATTTACATGCTAAAAAAATACCCAGATCAAATTAGGTACAGCCAATTTACATGATAAAGAATAATCAGATCAAAATAGGTACAGCCCATATGCATGCTAAAAATACTCAGATCAAATTAAGACAGCCCATTTACATGCTAAAGAAATACCCAGATCACATTAGGTACAGACCATTTACTTGCAAAGAAATACTAAGATCAAATTAGGTACAGCCCATTTACATGCTAAAAATATTCAGATCAAATTAAGTACAGCACATTTACATGCTAATAAATACTCAGATCACATTAGGTACAGACCATTTACTTGCAAAGAAATACTAAGATCAAATTAGGTACAGCCCATTTACATACAGACCACGACACCTGACCACGACGCCAGACCAAGAAAAGTCCACCGTGATTAACACTTTTGTGTATTTCAAAGATGAATACAAGCAGAAAGATTCAAGACTGTACAACCAAACTGTAAGAGAACTAACCAATACCGTCATGTTATTACTGCCACATGAAAAGTAGATCCATGTGACCTTCTTCTGCCCAAGGTGAGTAGTACCTGCAGATGAATACACCCATCATGTTTGACAACTGTACATAAACAGTGTTGGAGAAACTGAGCTAAAAGCTTAATGTGGTCAATGGAACATGAAAAGTGGCTTAATGTAACCCGTGACCGCTCCAGTGGCATAGTGGTTAGAGCGTCTGCCTCAGATGCGGGAGGTCGTGGGTTCGATCACCGGCCGAGTCATACTAAAGACTTATAAAAATGGTACTAACAGCTGTCTCGCTTGGCGCTCAGCATTACGAGGTTAGTGTTAGGACTGGTCGGCCTGGTGTCAGGATAATGTGACTGGGTGGGACATGATGCTACATGTCTGCGGCATGATGCCGCAGCGCTTGACATCGCTATAAACTGCCACACTGCAGACATCGTAAGGACATGTCTACAAAATTGTTAAAGTTACGTTAAAACTCCAAATCACACACACACATTAACGTAACCCACATTTTACCTGATTAGTAGTATCCAAGATAAACATATCTACCAAGTTTTACTTTGCTTAAAACAATGTCAAAGAAACTGGACTAAATGCAAAACCTTCTCTACACGCGTAAGCCAACACCAACAACAACAATAATAATAATAACAACAACAGCAACAACAACAATAACACCGTCTGAAACGAAATTCAGATATATTGCATATGCTTCGCATGCGAGACAAAAATATTATTTGGTTTGGATCTAATTCCGCTACAAACCCCTGAGCAGGTTCCACAATAGACCACATGACCCAAACATGTTTACATACGTAATTTGTTTCGTATCTAAGTATCGACAAAGATTAAGTTTGGACTTTTCTATTACGTAAACGCAGCCTGTACTAGCACACGATAGACTATACACAGATGTCACTATATTTGTAAAAGTAAGATTCAACGAGGACCTTTAGTTATTTCTTTTAAATAGTTTATTTTTCTAGAAAATTTAGATCAACAAAATAAATTGGTTTAAGAAGTTCGTTTGAAGTTCTTTTACGACTACTATTTAGTAAAAGAAAGTTCGTTTGAAGCTCTTTTAAGACTAGAATTGAGTGACATGAAGTTAGAAGCACTTATAGGACTGCCTTGAGTGAAATGAGGTTACCTTGGCGTTATGATATGACCATTTTGTTTTCGGAGAAAACTATTAGTGATCTGGAATCAGTACAACATTTTAAACAGTCTGTGTACTTCTCTCACTCTTTTCATTTTGCTAAAAGAACTAACGAGACTTAGAACTTAAAAAATGCAAATATTCTAGAGTGACTACAATAGCTTGTTATGAAATCCCAAAATTCCACGAATAAAATCAGCTTTCATTCCCAAATTAGAAGTCTTAAATTTGGTTGTTTCTTGACACGGAGAAACTTTTGAGTTAAAATTTTGTTCTTCCAAATGCAGTAACAAAGTTATAATTACACGTTACGATTGCTCCGGTATCCTAGTGGTTAGAACATCCGGCTCGGATGCGGGAAGTCGCGGGTTCTAACTCCAGCAGAGTCATACCAAAGACTTAAACAAATCTTACTAGCAACTGCCTCTCTTGGCGCTCAGCATTAAGAGGTTAGTATTATGACTGGTTGGCCTGGTGTCGGGATAATGTGACTGGGTGGGACATCATGCTACATGTCTGCGGCATGATGCCGCAGCGCTTGACATTCCTATAAAACTGCCACACTGCAGACATTGTAGCGATATGACTGAAAAATTGTTCAAGCTACGTTAAATTTTCATAGCACACATATGTTACGAAACCTCATTAACAATTTATCAATCCCTATCATCCATCACTGTTACTTATTTCAGTTATCTGTGTTTTCTTATTGCCTCAAAGACATGGCATAAAAAGTGTACGAATTTAAAAGATATTTATAAAAAAAATAACATGAAATTTCGCAAAATTGTCTGTGCCATCGCAAACATAATTATTTACGTATTTAGGCAGTCTGGATTGGGTACATGCCAATAAATACTCTCTCCCAGCCACATGGCGGTGCAAAGCCATAGAACAACATAAATGGCACATACTGAATATTTAGAAATATAATTAAATTTGGAGAGAAAACAATGACTGCATTATATTTTAAATATTTTGACCGATGAAATCCAAATCATCATCATCATCATCATCATCATCATCATCATCAGTTTTAGTAGTATCTCTGATATATATGTAAAATATAATATTCTGATCCACAGACTGGATTTCTTTCATTCAGTCTCCAATAACAGCTATTTATATATGGAAGTCATTGTCGTCATGGCAATTGGCATATTCGTAGATGATTATTCTTACAATTAGGAGAAAAAAGAGTTTAGAATGCTGATATAACAAAAGGTATCACTGTTAAGACAAATGTAAATGTACTATTCACTTATATTGAAGAGGAGTTACTTTGTTAATACAAATCAACGTTATTTATTTACGCATTAACTCGAAAATAAAAATTCTACGCCCTAAATGATACTTTTACAAACTCTGTCTGTTGAGCATATATAAGCTGACCTAACTGGCGATGTTACTTAAAAAACAAAACAAACCAAAAGCAACAAAAACAACAACAACACACAAAACAAAAAAAATACAACCCCATATTGGTTAATAAATGAAATTCTCAGTGCTCAATGTCATTTTGTGAAGATCAATATAAGCAATCTCAATGCTCAATGTCATTTTATGAAGATCAATATAAGCAATCTCAATGCTCAATGTCATTTTATGAAGATCAATATAAGCAATATCAATGCTCAATGTCATTTTATGAAGATCAATATAAGCAATCTCAGTGCTCAATGTCATTTTATGAAGATCAATATAAGCAATATCAATGCTCAATGTCATTTTATGAAGATCAATGTAAGCAATCTCAGTGCTCAATGTCATTTTATGAAGATCAATATAAGCAATCTCAGTGCTCAATGTCATTTTATGAAGATCAATATAAGCAATCTCAATGCTCAATGTCATTTTATGAAGATCAATATAAGCAATCACAATGCTCAATATCATTTTATGAAGATCAATATAAGCAATCACAATGCTCAATGTCATTTTATGAAGATCAATATAAGCAATCACAATGCTCAATATCATTTTATGAAGATCAATATAAGCAATATCAATGCTCAATGTCATTTTATGAAGATCAATATAAGCAATCTCAGTGCTCAATGTCATTTTATGAAGATCAATATAAGCAATATCAATGCTCAATGTCATTTTATGAAGATCAATGTAAGCAATCTCAGTGCTCAATGTCATTTTATGAAGATCAATATAAGCAATCTCAGTGCTCAATGTCATTTTATGAAGATCAATATAAGCAATCTCAATGCTCAATGTCATTTTATGAAGATCAATATAAGCAATCACAATGCTCAATATCATTTTATGAAGATCAATATAAGCAATCACAATGCTCAATGTCATTTTATGAAGATCAATATAAGCAATCTCAATGCTCAATGTCATTTTATGAAGATCAATATAAGCAATCTCAGTGCTCAATGTCATTTTATGAAGATCAATATAAGCAATCACAATGCTCAATGTCATTTTATGAAGATCAATATAAGCAATCTCAGTGCTCAATGTCATTTTATGAAGATCAATATAAGCAATCACAATGCTCAATGTCATTTTATGAAGATCAATATAAGCAATCTCAGTGCTCAATGTCATTTTATGAAGATCAATATAAGCAATATCAATGCTCAATGTCATTTTATGAAGATCAATATAAGCAATATCAATGCTCAATGTCATTTTATGAAGATCAATATAAGCAATCACAATGCTCAATGTCATTTTATGAAGATCAATATAAGCAATCACAATGCTCAATGTCATTTTATGAAGATCAATATAAGCAATATCAATGTCTATGTCATTTTATGAAGATCAATATAAGCAATATCAATGTCTATGTCATTTTATGAAGATCAATATAAGCAATCACAATGCTCAATGTCATTTTATGAAGATCAATATAAGCAATCACAATGCTCAATGTCATTTTATGAAGATCAATATAAGCAATCTCTAATTGCCTAGCCTACATACACTAGCGTGACATAGTTATCAGAAAGAAAATAAATCACACCCACCCAGCTTTTGAAGTATGAAAAGGATTACATGAATCTCAAAATATTAACCATCATAATTCTGTCAGCATATACCCAGAGACTAAATCGTTATTATATTATATTGTGATATCAGTATAGGATACACGATCTTTAATAACAACACATATTTTCCATATATACTTTCTAAACAGTTGCAACCAAAGGAGCATCCATGCAAACTGTAATGTGTAGTGAGTTTTTAAGCAACGTTTTTAACTCAGTTGTATTGATCCCAAAGCAATCTGAACTTTGAACTCTTGTTCACCTCAATGTTCTTGACTTACGAGGTTTTATTGTTGTTGTTTTGTTTTTAACGTTCGGTTCAGCACATCGCGAATGTAGCGACGTTACACCAATTCACGCCTTTCTTATTGTCCTGCGAAGATAGGTATGTAAGTTGGCAGAAAGCTAGATCGATAGATGGGAACATCTTTCCATCCATCCATGCATGCAGTCATCCATTCATCCACATACATACATCAAACATACATACATACATACATACATACATACATACACACAAACACACATACAGACATACATGCATGCACGTACGCACGCACGCACGCACGCACGTACGCACACACACACACACACACACACACACACACACACACACACACACATACATACATACATACAGGGGCCCCGAGTGGCCGAGTGGTCTAAAGCACTCTTCGTTACGGACCACTGCCATCTCACCTCTGTCTGCGGCGGTTCGAGTCTAGGATTCAGCCAATGTGGGTATGTGAGAAAGCTTGCCAGTAGCTTCTCGTGGGTCGGTGGTTCTTTCCGGTGTTTTCCCGGGTTCTTCCTCCACCATTAATACTGGCCGCCATGTATAGCCTATCGTGTGCTGAAAAATGGCGTTAAACCCCCCAACAACATACATACATACATACATACATACATACATACATACATACATACATACATATGTTTATAGCTGGACAATTTGACCTTGAAAACAGTTTGACATTTAGAAGGAACCCTGAAGAAATGTAAATAGTTCTGACAACACTTTTCGAGTCTGCAAGTGTACTGTAATTAGTTGGTTTGGGCTAGATAGAAGCTGTCTTCTGCAAGATTTCAACAACAACTGATAATGAAATATATTAACATCCAATTATTCATGAAGAAAAGAATAAATCAAACAAAGATGGGACTGTACAGAATGTACCTGTTTATATCAAACTTCAAACGTGTCAAATTCCGCTTTCCCGATGTAAACCATTTACTGGCCTCACCTAGATCGCTACCTATTTAGTGTCAAGTTACACAGTGCGTACAAAAAGGTCTATTTGTACAGTCTCTCTCTCTCTCTCTCTCTCTCTCTCTCTCTCGGAAATGATTGGTTTTATGGTTCGTAGAAGCCACCAGTCATTTAAATTAATTAAATTAAATTAACAAGTGGCGTTAAGACCGTTTGAAAGCAAACAGAGATTTATTTGTGAACATGTGACTTCCTAACAATGTTAAATGAAATGAAAAATAACAGACACGAAGAAACATGCAGACGCGCGCGCGCGCGTGTGTGTGTGTGTTTAAAAGGCCTAGGGCAGGGCTATACCCACGTGTAACAAACCAAAAATCAGATGGATGATACAAAATCGAATGATTGGAAAACTGCGAGTAAGAAAGGAAGAAATATGCGTTGATAAATACACGCGTATGTGCTTGTGATTTCATCCCTTAAACTGTATTACTAAGAAAATTAAGGAAACCTTAATTATAGTTTCCATAAATTACCTTTCAATCCTAACACGTGGTGACGAGTAACACGTGGTGACGAGTTAGATTGTAAAGCTCTGATAATTAAAAAAGAAAGGAAAAACAGAAAAAAGTAATAAAGGATAAACTGATTCATTTTTTAAAATTCACTAGGGCTGCACATATTCTTCTTTGTCCTAGACTTTGGTTTGGACTTTTGCGCCAAAGAATCGAATTTTCGCAGTGACTACGCATATTGTGTAAAATTAGCACCTGTTTGCGTATTTTAAAAACGACAATCCGCATTTCTGGAACTTTTATGTAAATAAATCAGTAGAAATAGTACAAAGATTAGGTGCATTGCATAAATCGATTACCTGTCTACCTACGGGACGCTATAACAAAAATCTTCATTATGCGGTAATATCCGTCCATGTGGTCAG
Organism: Sinohyriopsis cumingii; assembly: GCA_028554795.2. Lineage (NCBI taxonomy): Eukaryota > Metazoa > Mollusca > Bivalvia > Unionida > Unionidae > Sinohyriopsis > Sinohyriopsis cumingii. The sequence continues at coordinate 12,144,106 of CM068842.1, read as the reverse complement.
CATGTCTCTCCCTGTGATGTTCTGTACCATAGGAGGGGAGAGAAGCAGCACTACATTGACCCACCCAAACTTGCTGTCCAGGTGTCAGAACTATGTACTATATATTACATCTAGTTTGGCAATAGATGTGTGTGTGTGTGTGTGTTTTGGATTTTTAACTTAGCTTTAACAATTTTTCAGCCACATCGCTACGATATCTGCACCTAGTCACATTATCCTGACACCAGGCCGACCAGTCCTAATACGACATCCCACATCTTATGCGGACGCTCTACCGACTAGGCCACCGGAGCGGTTTTAGGCTTACTTAGATTTACTTTTAACAGTCCGTTTATAACAAGAAATTATGGCTAAACTATTGGGTTTTTAATTCTTCGGAAGTAGCGTTCTCATTGGAAAAATACTGTAATTAAGTATATATTTAACATACTTTACGTTATCTGAGTATAACATTTCGTTTTCTACGTCATGCTTAAATCTTCGGGTTTTTTTGTGTCGTTTTATTATCAATATATTCGTCGTTCCTTTTACGTCTGTTTAGAGTTTTTATAGTACATAACGATGTAATCTGTATTATTTTTGTAGCTCTTTGATGAGATGCAAACAAGAGAATAAAAAGTTCAAGAGAATAAAAGGTTCAAGAAAAGGCGATGACAGCTGTATGTTATCCACCACGCAAGATTGATCCGTTTAGGTCGGAAGTCAGCTGTTGTTTATATTTTTGTCAGTCAGTTTGTTGTTTTCTCAAATAAAAACTGCAATTTTAGCACATAATATAACGCGTATAAAAATGCCGATTTGCAAGAATTTATTGCAAACTTGTCTTTACAGCCATTTTCTCTTATATTCTTTCACTGTAATGCCCAGCAGTAAAGCAAATTTTCTTAAGAACCAGACTCAATCCTTTAGTAAGGTCATACACAAGGTCAAGATAGGTGTTCTTATCATGCGAAGTACGCTTTATCACGTTTCAGGTCAAAAATATTGCCACTAAACTGACCACTCAACCTAGCTAGCTAGGTGGCTGTCCGTCAACTAGCGCATAGCATAAATACCTTTAAGGCCTGCTAACCAATGTAATCACCCATCTTGGTGTATTTCTAACAATTTTTCTTCACATGCGGGTCAGTCAAGTGGTATGTCATAGGCCCTATGATTCACTTTTGTGGGCTGAACTATATAATTCGTGCAGGTTTAGCTCTGAATAAAAATAACTCTCAGAATTTGCTTGAAATGTTTGCCACATAAATAAACGTAATCTATCAATCGAATGAAATTATTTTGTTGCTCCTATTGGACATCACCCAGTCATCTTGTTTACGACACTGGATCTGTAATATCATACGTCTTAGGCGACAACACTAGACAAACCTTATTTTATGAAAGTGTAGTTTAAGACAGTCCATAACAGTAATTGTATATCTGCACGTGACGATACTTAAAAATGCATTAAAACTAACCTATCAAATTGTGAAGACTGTAAGCATAATTTTAGATTTATTTCTAAACACACACCAGTGACACTCGAACAATAGTCAGGTGATGAACGCATTTATAAACATTTATAGTTGTTGCACGAAGGAATAATTCTATGGAATTCTAAGTAAGAAACATAGCAAGGAATCAGTATTGCTCATTAATAAAATCTGTAATATATGTCTAAACTGTGCATGGGTGTGCGTGTGTGTGTGTGTGTGTGTGCGCGCGCGCGCGCGTGTGCGTGTTTGTGTGTTTGTGTGTTTCTGAGAGAGAGAGAGAGAGAGGGAGCGAGCTCTCAAAGCAGTCAATTTTACATTTGTGACACTTTAAAATGAAGCCACAAGCGGTACAATCTTAAGAGCCGAAAAGTTCAGAATTATTTTGTCATCTTGAGTTTAAATTAACATTTTAGTGCACGCCAATCTCACTGTACATGAGTTAAACAATTATACAAGAAAATAGCGCTTGCTTTCATCAAATGCTACAATTTTCTATTAGGTCGAATTATATTTTTCTAATAGCTTCAATTATATTTCTCTAATAGCTCTAATTATATTTTTCCCGTCGGTGATTTTTGCCGGAACTGATTATTTGTTCAGTTTTTGGAAATAGCCTTCTTCATAGAAACCAAGCCAAAATATTCAGTCTCGATAATGATACGGTGAATTATGCTGAGGGGAATCCGTCTCTATACTAATACAATGAATTTCATACAGGGGATTCAGTCTACATAATGAAACAATTAATTACATACAAGGGATTCAGTATCGATAATGATACAATGGATCTCATACAGGGGATTCAGTCTATATAATGATACAATGAATTACATGGAAGGGATTCAGTATCGATACTGATACAATAAATTTCATACAGGGGATTCAGTCTACATAATGATACAATGAATTTCATACATGGGATTCAGTATCGTCAATGATACGATGAATTGCATACAGGGGATTCAGTCTACATAATGATACAATGAATTTCATACAGGGGCGTCAGTCTACATAATGATACAATGAATTTCATGCAGGGGAATCAGTCTACATAATGATACAAAACATTTCATACAGGGGCTTCAGTCTACATAATGATACAATGAATTTCATACAGGGGATTCAGTCTACATAATGAAACAATGAATTTCATACAGGGGATTCAGTATCGATAATGATACAATGAATTTTATACAGGGCTTCAGTCTACATAATGATACAATGAATTTCATACAGGGGATTCAGTATCGATAATGATACAATGAATTTCATACAGGGGATTCGGTATCGATAATGATACAATGAATTTTATACAGGGGCTTCAGTCTACATAATGATACAATGAATTTCATACAGGGCATTCAGTCTAGATAATGATACAATGAATTTCATACAGGGGATTCGGTATCGATAATGATACAATGCATTTCATATAGGGGATTCAGTCTACATAATGATACAATGAATTTCATGCAGGGGAATCAGTCTACATAATGATACAAAACATTTCATACAGGGGCTTCAGTCTACATAATGATACAATGAATTTCATACAGGGGATTCAGTATCGATAATGATACACTGAAATTCATACAGGGGATTCAGTATCGATAATGATACAATGAAATTCATACATGGGATTCGGTCTACATATTGAAACAATGAATTGCATGGAAGGGATTCAGTATCGATAATGATACAAGTAATTTCATACAAGGGATTCAGTATTATAACTATGATACAATGAATTACATGGAAGGGATTCAGTCTCGAGAATGATACAATGAATTACAGGGGATTCATTCCTGTCAATGATACAATGAATTACATAAAGGGGACCGAATGTCCAGACAAATATGATACGTCCAAGGTCTTATATTCTCAAGATAGAAATATAAATAGTCATTGTTTGTATTTATGTAACATTTGTACATGTAATAATATGCTTGTTTGGTGGGGTATTTTTTTAATATTTGTACATGTAATAATATGTTTGTTTGGTGGGGTATTTATTTAATATTTGTGTATGTAATAATATGCTTGTTTGGTGGGGTATTTATTTAATATTTGTACATGTAATACTATGTTTGTTTGGTGGGGTATTATTTAATATTTGTACATGTAATAATATGTTTGTTTGGTGGGGTATTTATTTAATATTTGTACATGTAATACTATGTTTGTTTGGTGGGGTATTTATTTAATATTTGTACATGTAATAATATGTTTGTTTGGTGGGGTATTATTTAATATTTGTACATGTAATAATATGTTTGTTTGGTGGGGTTTTCCTTATTGCCACAGAAGAGTGGGTTTAGACACGAGAATTAGAAATCCAGTGATAAGAAAACTAACAGAATTATTTAGTAATGACGTCAAGCGCTTGATTTTAATCCCATTCTTTCAGAATATAGAACATAATATTCAATGTAATCACCATAATTGTCTTGTTGCTACTAATACATAAATTAGAACAAGAAGACTGCGATTCGAGGAAGAAGATTGAATTTCTGGCGAATATTAATGTTGAAAATTTAAATAATATCGAATTAGAACTGCGATTAAATTTAAGACTGGACAAATTCCTTGCTGATAATAAATTACTACATGAGACTCCAGCTGAATTTTAATAAAGACGAACTTATTTCTTTTGTTTAACCTTATTAATTTTTTCCACATTGCAAAAGGAAAAGTTGTTGTCCTTTTGTTGATTTTAAAAGTGCCTTTGATAATGTATGGGGAGTTGGTACATGGCCTAAATTGTCTTGAAATACAACAGGAGAAAGTGGTTTAATGTTATATTAAGTATTTTTAAATAATATAAAAAATCACGTGTATGCATGAATAATGGATACACGAATTTTTCTTTTTCTCCTGTGACAAAGCTGTAAGACAAGGGAAAAATTATGTCCGTTATTGTTCTCCTTATTCCTCAATGATGCAAAATCAGTTTAATTAGTCGATGGCTGGTGAGCTTGTTTAATACCCTCTAAACATTCCGACTAGTTGAAACTGTTACATAAACTATTGTTCCATATGGAGCAAGATACTGACCACACTGTCAATCACAAATACTTGACCATGAATATCGTTATTTTTCTTGTCTCTTTTGCATGATTGTAAATATATATATATATATATATATATATATATATATATATATATATATATATATATATATATATATATATATATATAATAGTATAATATAATAATAATAATAATAATAATAATAATGAGGACTTTGTAAAGCGCCTAATCTTTAGAAGCTCTAAGCGCTTTACAACATTAGACAACACCTATCAGATAAAAGAAACATATAATAATATTATTACAAAAACAAACACCATGAAATTAGAAAAACATTAAAACATAAAAAACATGCTGAGAATATTTCAGGTAGGAAAATATAATCTAATAAATGAAATAATAAATACAGATAAAAAATACTACTCTTGCAGATTCTAAGATTCTTAGACACTCTGCACCATAACCGATAACTAAGCGCCTCTAACACCTATCGATTTATTAATTTTGTTTATACCCATACGCCAACCTGCTCGGAAGGCTTCTTTATGTTAAAAGTAACAAAACAGTTCCAATCGCACTTTGTTTATTTTCATGACTTGCTTGTAAGAAATGTCTTATAGTAATTTTAACGAAGTAAAATTCGGCGTTTAAAAAAAGTGTTAACCTGGTTTTGCAAACAATAAAATTACTCGTGCTCATTGGTGCACTATCGTTGTCAACTTTCCAGTTTTTGAAGTGTGTAGTTTTGCAAGTTGTCAGATGCTTTAAATGGCTACTATGTAAATATTGTATGTAATGCATAAATATGAATAATGGGTTTTGAACAACGTATGAAGTTTAGGCTTTTAGATTATATTTTCCGAATTCTATAATTTATGTCAAGCATTTTGTTTTGATATCACTCGCTATAGTCATGTTTATAAAAATACACGGTATAACTCATCTGCTGTAAACATCAAAACCTGAGGGTAATAGAGTATTTTATTGATTTGTCATCTGCATTTTTTTAATTATTTTTTCTCATCTGAGGGATTTGACAGATAAAAGATGAAAATCAATCAAACCGACCACGTTGTGTTTAAAATGTGTTGGGAAAATTCTATATACCTTGATTAATTCTTAGGAATGGAGAATGACTGTATACTTAGATGAGAATTAATTACTAGGTTGACATCCGAGTGTGTCTGCTACGCATGAGTTCATATACCACAGACTTTGTGGCATTCTTTGGTGATGTATTCTTTGTCGTGATGATATATGAACTGGTGCGTGAATTCAAGGCGACGGGTGCTGTTTAAGCGCCGACCTGAGTTCGACTCTCCGTAGAGTATAAATCAAAAGTATATATATACCTTTCCCCATTGTTAAAGATTTAATTTAAAATGCAGTTTGTTGGTATTTTAATTACGATCTGTTCATTTGATTGTATTCTCAGTAGAAAGAAAATCTCAAAACATCTGGAAATATTTCCAGATTTGAAATAAACTAGAAAGGAGGCAGAAAGAATGATTTACATTATATAGGAAACGAGGTCATCATTTATTGCAAATTTTATTGTTCGGTTATTTATGTTCTTAAAAAATGGAGCGTAAAAATATATATAAGTCGTAAACTACATCCCATCCACCCCGTTCTCTCTCTCTCTCTCTCTCTCTCTCTCACTTAAGTTCTGTGTTGCTAAACAGTTTGTCACTGTAAAGTGCGTTCTTGAAATAAATAATAAGCCTTGAGGCAGTCTTACGTAATAATCGAATTAACCCGTTAGCTAGAGTACCCGTCCCATTTTGTAGGGGTACGGATGGGTGGTGGGATTTCGAAAGGGCTTAATTGGTTTCTTCTAATGATCATTCGATGTTTTGATGAAATAAATATGCGTCTGTTTCTTGTATTATTTCCAGTGGCTGGCTAATACATTATATATATATATATATATATATATATATATATATATATATATATATATATATATATATATATATATATATATATATATATATATTAGTTATTTATTTAGTTATACATACATACATACATACATACATACATACATATTTATTTATTTATCGTTAATAAAGCTAAAATTATTTTTACGGTGGTTATTTATATATTATTTAGTAATTTAGATTGTCATACCTTTCATCATAATTAGACACTGCTTAATTAAATTATTGGTGTCTTTTCATGATCCTATACTCTTATCCTATTTCATTTTCTTGATCAGGAATCTTTTATAGTAATGCCATTTTTACTATCCCGTGCACATGAAGAATCTATCAATAATGTTTCTTTTCTTGAATGTTTTAGGCTGTTGTCATTTAAAACGTATGTGCCATTTTATTTTGCCATTGTTGGTCAGTAGCTGATAACTTCGTATGACCTCTCAGTTGTATAAATTAGTGTCCGGTTTCTTTTTTATATTAAACTTTTGACTTTTAACGAAAGGAAGTATTTTTTACCACCACCTCCAGGGCAAACGTTTAACACTTGGTAACTGCAAGAGCTTACCTTGAGGAGAACGACCGTGTGGGATCTAGTCGAGAACTCGAAGTATTAGAGGCTTCCAGACGGTCAGTGACCGACATGCATATGCCGGTCACGTTTACTGAGAATTTCGTTTGAAAATTATTTGCCCTGAAAGGTGAACCAGAGGTGAGCACAACAGCACTGGCTGGTTCGATAGGTGCAAATCATTACTCATTATATCGGTACAAGCGAGAGCGAGAGAACGGAAACATTAATCAAGTATGATTTGAAAGTTCGATACCCTTGCTTTGAGCAATTAAATAAGAACACTATGTTTTTCTGCCGGAAGAACTTAAATGCACATCTAATACATAACGGAATGATTTAAGTGAAAAAAGAAAGTCACACAGACAGACAAAGAGAAAAAAGAAAGTCACACAGACAGACATAGAGTAAAAAGAAAGTCACAAAGACAGACATAGAGAAAAAAGAAAGTCATACAGACAGACATAGAGTAAAAAGAAAGTCACACAGACAGACATAGAGAAAAAAGAAAGTCACACAGACAGACATAGAGAAAAAAGAAAGTCACACAGACAGACATAGAGAAAAAAGAAAGTCACACAGACAGTCATAGAGAAAAAAAGTCACACAGACACATAGAGACAAAAGAAAGTCACACTAACAGACATAGAGAAAAGAGAAAGGCACAAATAAATAGAGAAAAAAGCACGCAGACAGACATAGAAAAAGGAAAGAGACACATATAGAGAAAACACGAAGTACAACAACAGATTTAATAAAGAAAACAGAAAAAGCAAAACTGTTTAATGACAACACTAATGAACCAAGGTTTTGATTCGGGCCACAGCAAACTCTCTTCACAAACAACACACACACACATACACACATATATACACACACACATACCTACCTACCTACCTACCTACCTATCTACCTACCTACCTACCTACATGCATACATGCATACATACATACATACATACATACATACATACATACATACATACATACATGCATGCATAAATACATACATACATACATGCATTGAGAGGAACTTGTAAGTTGCGTACCATGTTTTCAATGAATTTTGCCTCGTTTATTGAAATTTTTGCAAAGAATGAACTAGAAATACATCTATAAATAATATGTGTTAGGGCGTAGGTTGATATGTGATATCATCCCCCAACTCTATGGTACTTTGGCTATCGTTATCTAGAGGGATGATCGACCGCGGTGTTATTGCCCGAATCGAGCAAACCATAGAATAAAATATGAAATTAATGGATGGAGCACCAGAGATCTGAGCAAAGATACAGAATAGAACAACACGAAGCCCCATATGTAAAATGTAATAGTTTAATCAATTACATAAACAAGATGAAATTGAATTGATATTTCGGTGATGCATTTTCTGTTAGAAAATGGTTACGAAATTTATGTGAAATGCAATTAGCTGTTCTGTGATACCAATAAAACAAATTTCATCACAGAATCGAGTGACTTATCGAACTCAAATTGCCGGCATGTCAGCATAACCTGATTGCTTCCGGTCCTTTCGAAATCGCTGTTGGTGACAGGTTCTCTCTCTCTCTCTCTCTCTCTCTCTCTCTCTCTCTCTCTCTCTCTCTCTCTCTCTCTCTCTCTCTCTCTATCTATCTATCTATCTATCTATCTATCTATCTATCTATCTATCTATCTATCTATCTCTGCGCCCATCCTATTCGGGTCATCAACCATAACTTGGCTGTCTGCTGTCTTTCCCACGTCGAGGTGCACATGTATGGGACTATATTTCCTTGAAGCAAATAAAACGCAACCTAAATATTTGTCAGGTTTTTCTTTTCTGCCGTTGAACAATGTTCCCACTCTTGTTATGTCAGTTATCGTTTAATCGTAACTCGACAGACTAAAGATATGGTCAGTTCTCAACCTGATACTAATACACAATCCAGTTAACATAATTTTAATGTCTCTCTAACGACTTCTCATTCTCAACTGGAACCATGACATAACTAGACATCTTTGATAAATATTACGTCCCACTGTAGGCTGTAGATTACGGGCCGAACGATGTCGGTCGACAAACGCTGATTTTCTCAGCTAAGAACTGAATTACTTTCTAACTAGCGATTCACTCACATATACACAGTAGAATAAATTCTTAGTGTACATGATGCATATTATTTAAGACAGATAAATTAATTATCACAATTGCTATCAGAGTAATGCGTGAAATTACTACAATCTATGATTTCTATTACAAAAGAACAAAATAATTCGAACAAATTCATATAAATTCGAGCAAATTCAGATAATACATGAGTCATATAACATTCAAGACATACTCATTTAAACCATTAGCTGCTTCCAAACTCAAGGAAAAGGGATGTGTGAATTTAAATCAAATAAATCAAACAAATAATTACAAATTGACATCAATGAACATATTGTATGCGATTGAGACAATACCTTGTGCATGAGAAAGACTCGCTCCCTTTTCTATGAAGCCGAATGTTTCTTTCTGTGTCCATCAACTTTTCCAGACCTCGTCCCTTGGACGATTTATTTAATGAAGGAAATTGCTCGTTAATTAACTCTGAGTCCCTCAGACTTCCCTTCCTCCACTTGACCCTACATTAATATTTATATCGGACTGTTATCCAAGCATGTCCTAGTTTAAATCCAATTATGCCTTCAAACAAGAGAGGTTAGCCATCGCGAGCTGCCAGTGTATGGCGAGCCTGACACATAAGTCAATCTTAATATTCACGTGTCACGCTGACCATGACAGAATGTAGGCTAATTCGAAAATATCTACTGAATTTTGTACCATTACAATGTGTTATTTGATATATGCGGTTCTTAGAGAAAAATGATAAAAGAACGAGAAATATCGGACATTTGACCTTTTGCATTAGGACTTTCTAAACCTGAGAGGTTGAAGTCCCCAATATAAACATTGCTGTGGAAGACCGTGGATTACATCTGGAAGTATCATTGGTTAAAACATATTTTTTTTCGAAGTTAACAGTACAATGTTCTCGTGCATGGATGGATGGTGTATTCCAGAAGTACGTTTGAATTTATTTAACACCCAAGGCAGTAAACACAATCTAGACTAAAATAAAATGATATTCATCTTCAATACCATGGTATATAATTTTGAAAAGCGACTTAGTAAAGTAATACTTTCATAATTTTCATTATTGTGCCTTTAATTTAAGTACAATTTCTCCCTCGCCAAATGAGTAGGAAAATTACCACTAGCATATATTGCATTATATATATATATATATATATATATATATATATATATATATATATATATATATATATATATATATATATATATATATATATATATATATATATATATATATATATATATATATATATATATATATATATATATATATATAATTAAAAAATAGCAGAAGATGTAATGTTTGGTTTAATCAAAATTGTATATAATCCCGATTCTTTATTTCTGTGACCTATTACTCAATGTTATATATTGTACGCAAGGTATTTATTGTAGAACGTGACAGCAAAGTTAAACCCATATGTAGTGGTCTCTGTTTGTGGGGTTCTGAAAGAAGAGAATAAACCCAAACAAACTGAAATGACCACCTTAGCAGATGTGCTATATGTACATCTTAATTTCTTATTTCAAATAAAATTCTCCGATATATAGCGGAAACTGTAAATTAATATTTGTATAGTTTTCATTTTTAAACCTTCTTATACTTATAAGCAAAAGCCTTTTTCACTTTGTTTTCTTAAACTTATATGTAAGTTGATTAAATATATTATCTCCATAATACTCTTTACACCCACATCAGTATAAAATTCAGTTTTAAATGTCTCTATGTCCTCTACTATTTTAATTGCATCGATTTTTTCACTTAACGCTCAGTGGTTAGAGCGTCCGCCTCCGATGTGGGAGGTCGCGGGTTCGAACGAATCATATCAAAAACATAAAAATGGTGCTAACAGCTGCCTCGCTAGGCATCCAGAATTAAGAGGTTAGTGCCAGGACTGGTCGGCCTTGTGTCATGGTAATGTGACTGGGCGGGACATGATGTTACATGTCTGCGACATGATGCCCATTTCTAGACATTACTATCAACTGCCAAACTCCAGACATTGTAGTAATAATACTGAAATGTTTCTAAAGCTACGTTACAAATCCAAATCACCCACACTCTTTCACTTAATGCTAAAGACGTTTAGTATTGATTGAAACAAGTTTCTTCTCATGCTCTGTTTAAAAACAAGTGTTTTAGTTGTAAATATTTGTTCAAATTCAACAAAATATTTTCATATTTTGTCTAATTCATTATTATCTCATTTCATTTATACCCATTTAATCTTACATGCTTAAACTGGCGATCAATATGATTGTTCCATCTGTATTTCTGTATCACACCCGTATTTGGAACCACTTCGGTGTCTTAATTTGACGTCAGCATGTCCAATATATGTTTGCCAAACGAGCAGAAGTTCTATAAATCCTAATTCTTTCTGAGTTCGTTCATTCATTTAATATGTACCAGTACATCATCTTATTCGTGTTTAACATAAAGGAAATACCTCTTTTGATACGGCTTTTGAGTAAGCCTGATGGCCTCGACGTATCCCTACGTCAATTCAAACTCGTTCTTTCAGGTTACTCAATGCAGTTTTGTGTATGTATCACACAAATATTATCAGATACCTCCCGATCTATATATTTCTTCGTGCCTGCTTTTGAATCTTTCCTATTAGCAGTGATTTCATTTTATAACTGTTAACAAGGGTTGCATTTTTGGTTCTTAAGTCATGTGACCTTAGTCTCTAATAATTATATCGTAGATCACTCTAATAGATCTAATCATATTTTCACTCGTATTTATTATGCTGTTGTTTTCTATTATATTTTGTATTTCTGGGAAATCATTATTTTGTACGACAGCGTTATTAATCACTTTATCTCCAACTTTAACATACCAGCTGTAAAGTCATCAAGCAACTTTTGAGTTTTTTCATCTCTCTGATTCTGCTAATGTTTTGATCCTTTTTGCAATTGTTGAAGTTGAGATTGAAAAATATTGTACTTTTCCAGAAACGTTGTAATTTCTTCCTTGTCAGACTCTTAGAAGATGTCTCGCTTGTCAGCGTTCTTTCCATGGGTCGTTGAATGTTTGATATTTTTCCAGGTCTATCTGTAATAATTTGTAGAGTTTCTAAAACACTGGATACATTATTTATCATTTGGTAAATAAATAGTCAGCATCCGGAACATAGTTCATTTTTGTCTACCTGCTTCTGCATGTCTGAGAATTTCGATGTCTTTCTATTTGAGCTTTGGTCTTCTCTAGCTGTTAATTAACTATCTTTTATAGTCATGTTTTGTTTTTACTTTGAAAGACCATACGTATCCGAGTGTCAATTGTTTTTTGGACAATACTTTTACTAACCGTACCAGATCTAGTACTTTTATAATAAGGCGCCTATTTCAGTTTAAGCAATTGCGCATATATTTGATCTATTGATTGGCTGTCTCATTGTTAAATATCTTATTGAACGCAAAAATCACATGGACCTCTAAAGGATATTTCTACAGCCGGTAAAGTGAGTGCTTAAGGTATTTACAGTCATACCGTGGAAATTTATTATTTTATCATCTTCATCTTTAATGCTGATGTTTATGGTTCCTCTTAGCAGTTGCTTTATAGATTTTTGAAGGATATGATATGATATCCCAGTGCAAATATGAATAATTACTACTGAACTAGTTTTGGTGTTATTGATCTGGTCTAGTAAAATATAAAATCTTAAATTTCCACAATTAACAAAATAATACAGTAATTGTTTGCTTAGATATCTTGCTATTGGATCATTGCAACTTCAGTTTATTGTTACCGTGTGTTTCTTTAAAAGTTGTTTATTTTTTATATTCTTTTGTTAAGTTTATGAGTGATTCAGCTATTTGTATAGCTTACGTTTTCCTTATAGCAATTTTTATTTCACTGTATCTGTTATACTCAATAAATCTGAAATTAAATTGCTTGCAACGTATCTATATAGCGTTTGCTGACTGACCACCATATCATCGAGACTGTCGGAGGTTACAAACTCATCCTTACTTAAAACTATATTGTATTGTAAATTTTGTTTTAAAGATTTAGCAACGAACCGCATTAAGTTTGATCCCAAATTGGCATAAAGCTATAGGAATAATAATCCTGCTGCTATTCTTCAGATTCCGGAACTCGCACCTGCCATACACATCTATATCAAGCTGCTACCAAGCTGATTACCACCCAGGAAATCAGTTATCTTTTTATGAGTTTGTTTGTACTTTCTTTTGATACCTCATTATTTTGTTATTTCTTTTATCAAATCATATCGTTAATACATTTCAAAATGCTAGCTGTACAACCCACTAATTAGTAGGTTACGTTCCTAATTGATTAAATTTCCATACCTTATTATAGTAATCATTCTTTTGTTACAGACTCTTCATCTTCATACCATATCATGGTGTTGTCCGCCATGCTGCCCATTTTAATTGACTTTGTCAGAATGTAAGTCTCACTGTGCTTTATTTCGATTCATTGCAGTCATTGTCAAATTTTCAAGTGTAATTTTCTAAAATACTCAATAGTCTGTGATTATAATGAATGGGTTTTTTGTTTGTTTTTGTTGTTGTTGTTTTGCTTGCGTTAGTATATGTTCATCTTCTTACATATGCTTGTAATTTCTTTACTAATTGGAACGTTAAACAGAGTGACTGGACAATGATAAGGTACACTGCTTGCTTTCTTGTTTCGTCTAGTTTTTAGTTTTTCTTTTTAAACAAATCTGCAGCCCGTTGTTTATCAATCCAATGTTTTTCTCATAAATTTTAAAATACAGAATATTGCCTGGTAGACACGCATTTATTGTTTGAGCATAGTGGGCGAAAGCCCAACGAGTTACCTTAATTTAAGGGGTGGTGCGCATTACAAAAGATTGTTTCAGATTTAAATGTCTATCGTCTAGCGATCACCTTTCGTTGATCATATTTTATTTTTTATTGATTAATATGTACAGTCCAGAGTAATCGCTTAGTGCACAGAGAGTATATTCAGGCTTAATACTGGGCACACTTGTGGTTAAATCAACTCAGTCATATTTCAGAGTATGGTATCTCTGTTAACGTCGATGGATTCTCTTTTAGAGGCTTTTGTGTCAATAAAAATACTATACTCCGGGCCTGATGCAGCCACTTTGGTCTAAATTTAAGATAGAACGACGTCTAAGCTGGGATGGAATGGGTGGGGGTTATTTATTAATTGAAAATGAAAATAATTTTCTTGTGGCTCAGCCAAAAAGCATACTGTATAATCTATATACTAATACTTCTATTGTGCAGGATAGGGTTTTCGTTTTTAGCAAAAATATTGCTACTCAAATCGAGTGGTAGCCCAGATTATACGAGGGAACATCCACTTACATGATGCGTTCTCTCTCTCTCTCTCTCTCTCTCTCTCTCTCTCTCTCTCTCTCACACACACACACACACACACACACACACACACACACTGGGTGATACTATCGAGAATACTGAAGAGCAAAACAAAATTTTATTCGGTATTTCCAAACCCTTTTAATATATTAAACATATCATATGCATTTTATATTTAAAGGAAACAAAATTTATATTTGAAAAATCTTTAGCTTTAGAAAACAAACCAATAAACTGATATTATTTTGCTATATCTCGCGAGTCATCCATTAAGTTATTATTGACCGCACAAGAAGTGATTATAACTTATGGGATATAGCCATAACCATACGAGAATATTTTCACATTTTTCATATCATATTAGCATATTGTCTTCGAAATAAATTTACGGCTAATAGAATCATCATCTTTAGTCATATCAGCATCGCGCATTTATTGACTACAGAGTGACTAGAAATTCCTGAGTGATATCGCAATGCCCCAACAAAATAACGCGTACCTACCTAATCTCGCGAGATGTATAATGCATGAAATGAATTGCTCTTGATTGTTTTAGGCGTAATCGGATTATTACAGAAAAGGGACAAATATACGATCATGGTGGCTAAAGCGTTCCAAAACTGTACACATGAAAGATAAAAATGCAGACACTACCTATTATGAAGTTTTATATATTGCATTTGTTATATTTTAATAGTGTGGTAACTGAACTCTCATGAATTTCTAAAATTTAATATTCTGACAGAAGGAAATACTAAATAATTTTATGTACAAAAGGTTGTTTTCTACTTTTAAAATGTTTGAGATTTCCTCTAACATTTTTTCAGTACTACAAGGTCTTTGTATTACTTAAAAAAGATCGATTACGTGTCCTTCTTTCCACCTATGTTTAGTATGTTAGGGCTAATTTTATCAACGTCCGAGGTTACCCAGCAGCGACATGTCTCTTCTGTGAATTATTTGAAATAAGTTAACGCTTGACCGTTCTTTTCGAGCCTGAGGGTGTGGACTCAAAAATATTTTACCTGCAGTACTGAGAATCCTACTGAATTTTGTGCTATTGTACAAAATGATTTTTTGAAAGGAATACATCATGGATAGACGCATCGGCAAACGAATGTATGGATAGGTCAACAAGGGTATAGGTCCCTCGCGAAATGATCCGTATCATGATAAACAACATAATAGGTAATCCGTACTGTCATTAAAGTATTATATAAAAATAATAATGGCCTTATGTAAATTGCCATAAAAGGTGACGAAAAGTAAATTATCCCTTTTGTCAGGTCATTTGCAGCCACCCTGGAGAATAACTAATAGAATTAATTACCATAATATATATGATGTTTAGCTTTAAGTATCGAGTATATGGTGTACAATTATATTTAATTACCTAATATATATATATATATATATATATATATATATATATATATATATATATATATATATATAATTTGATGCTAATTACAGAATATTGCTTTTGATACTTTTATTATTGAATATATATATATATATATATATATATATATATATATATATATATATATATATATATATATATATATATATATATATATATATATATATATATATATATATATATATATGAATGAGTGTGTGTGTGTGTGATACATTTATTACTGGATATATAGGGTGTTTGATGCGTTAAGCAGTGTTTTAATCTCCAGACAATTTTGTAAAACATATTTCAATAAAGATAACAAAAAGGTTTTATGTCGGTGTCTTTATTATGTTATGAGTCTATGCTCTTAAAATAATTAATAGAAGAGAGTGAAGACAACAAGCTTTGTACAATTTAGCAAATAATTTATTTCCCTTAAATACTAAATAAAACATAAGGAAAAAGAACTTATGATATTACGAATTAAGTAAAAAAAATAATCCAAGAATTATTAAACACAAGTCCTCTCAATGAAAAGTTCTAAGTGAATTTCAGTTCAAATCTCGGTGAAATTCAAGATGGAAGGCGATGACGTCTCTAATAGTCAGCGTTGTACTGATGTGTCAACAGTCTTGTTGAATAACAGAAACCATTATTCCAGTTTTTGAATTCCGGATATATTCCAGTAAATGTCTTTGTCCAAGAATTATCTTATCACTTTTGTATTTCCAGGGAAAACAATCACTTGAAACTCAATAATCTGAAGAAAATAAAAACTCAGCCCAAACTGGACACAACATAAAACAGCTTGACGTCTCAAGTGTTTAAAGCACGATTGATATCATTCTTATCATAACATTAGTTATAAGAATAATTAAAACTCAAAACAGATTCCCCAATGGGGGTAAAGAGTTCATTCTTCTGGAAACAAATAGAAGTGTATTACATGATAATTATCACGTCGTCCAGGCCTGACCTTGACTCAACTTAATGATCCTTACTCTGAGACAGATTTAAAACAAATTAAACAAGTTGTTTACCAAAACTGTCACTGATTTTGGAACAAGGTCAGCAACTAGATACAATATTTATATTATTAGCTGTTTTCATCGAAAATTAAAAAAAATAAAAAGTCAGTCAGGTCAAACGGAACTGAACTCTATTCTGGACACTATAAAATCCAGTAAACAATATTGCAGTACAATAACGTGTAATGGAATAACATTTTTTTTAAAACCAACTAACAGACAAATAATTAAATTAAAGATACATACCAATTAGTAATGACTTTGTATAAGTATGCCTCATTGACAAAGAAACATTCCCTGGAAATATCATAAGTAACAGGAAAGCCAATTGCTTAATAAGCTTGTCTCAAAAATATGAATACGAATGAGGCGTTGTTTCTCTTACTAAGAATTACCATGGAGTAGATTGTGAGCATAACATTATGTATCCAGAACAAATCAACTTCACAATGCTTGAAAGAATATTTTTTTAAAAGAGTTGGGTGTGAGCTTCTTTAATAGTTTAACAGTAATACAGCAATTTTAAAAATTGTTTAATTATTATTATTTTTCATTATTAGAATTTTCCTGATATTCCCATTCATGTAAATATCTGGTCCATTCCTGATATTCCTGTTGATGTAAATATCTGGTCCATTCCTGATATTCCTATTCATGTAAATATCTGGTCCATTCCTTATATTCCTAGTCATGAGAATAGCTATTCAGTAACTCGTGCAAGCCTCTAACAAAAGTTACATTGCATGTATTCGTAGCGTTGAAACCCAAGTCATTATTCAAACGAGTTTCCACTCGATTCACATTTTTTTAATCTGTAGAAATAATTAGTTCGAAGCCAAAAACAATAAACGCATAAAAGTACAATAAAATTGGAAATAATAATATGGAAGCCACGAAGCATGACTTTGTCAAGATCATAGACACTCCAATTTATTTCCACAATTATGGATGTCACTACACGGTGAAGAGTATTACAAATACGCTATCAATATAATTCGGCTAAACTGGCGGTGATCTCAGCGTCGAAGCAAGAGAGTACGATTTTATAGCATAGACACCGTACAAAACTATCTGCCACAAATATACTGCACCGAGGAACACTTCCTATTGCAGGAAAGCTCTATCTTTAGTAAATGTTGATAAAAGGTCTAGCAGTTTATTCCAATGTAGACATCGCTTAGCAGTAACAGTTGATATACAGACATGTAGATTTTACAGTTATTATAAAGAAATATCCTATACTTTTATGAGCTCTCTCTCTCTCTCTCTCTCTCTCTCTCTCTCTCTCATATGTATATTACTTAATATGCGCGATGCAAGGGTTTCATTCATTTGTCAGTTTCACCTTTGAACAAGACAGCCGCTGCTACACTCAGTTCCAATTGTTTTTACTACATGACACGTTTAGATATTTTCAATGCTTTCTAGTAGCGCGTTTGGACCAAAAACAATACACAAAATAGCCTAGAATGATGTGGCAGTACATAACCAAGTAGCACATGCTGGTCCCCAATTAACTCAAAATGTAGAAATTATGGTCCCCAACTAACTCAAAATGTATCAATGCTGGTCACCAATTAACTCAAAATGTATCAATGCTGGTCACCAGTTATATCTAATTGTATCAATGCTGGTCCCCAATTACACCTAAAAGTATCAATTACATCTAAATATATAAATTCTAAGTTGTATCGTTTAGTCAAACATGTCCAGTAGGCTATCTCTTTATTGACAATTTTGTTTAATAGTTTTCTCTTCTTGTTATTTCTTACAAGCGCGTCATGTAATATAACAGCAGGTTAACTGTGTACTGCATAGACTAGACTGATATTATGGGCTCGTTCATTAATTATTTTTCTCTCGCCTTTAGGCAGAAAACGAGGGTACAGTTTTCTAGTTTCTACCTGTCATTCCGACCATCCGTCACACTTTTGATGTAGCTCTATAACTTTAATGCCGTTTCCGCCTGTCATTCCGTCAGTCCGTCCCACTTTTGATGTTGCTCTAACTTGGAACCAGTTTGAGTTTGAGTGATGATCGCAACACATATAATTATGAGTTTTGTCACATCGACGTAGTGGTTCGACTTTGAAGGTCAAGGCCATGAATCAGTTTTATAAATTAATCCATTTTATTTTCCTCTCTATAACATTCAAGCCATCTGAAATTAAGTTATGATAAATAATATATTTATACATTCTGATCATAATGTGTACCGTACCGCATTGCAGATACTATTTTGAAGGTCAAGGTAATGACTCAATATTTTAAGTTTTCTATCACATTTTCTATTCAGCTTTATAACTTTAAAGTTGTTGGAGTTCAACAAATGAAACTTGGTACACTCGTACAACATCACTAGAACATAGTGTTGATAATCTTTTCAAGGGTACATAACTCGTACAACATCACTAGGACATCGTCTTGATAATCTCTTCAATGGCACATCACTCGTACAACATCACTACAACATAGTGTTGCTAATCTTTTCAAGGATACATCACTCGTACAACATCACTACAACATAGTGTTGTTAATCTCCTCAAGGGCACATAACTCGTACAACATCACTACAACATAGTGTTGATAATCTTTTCAAGGATACAGCACTCGTACAACATCACTAGAACATAATGTTGATAATCTCCTCAAGGGCACGATCTTGGCTTAATAGTTAAATGTTTTCGTCACACTTTCCGTTCTGATGTTTAACTTCAGATCTGTTGGACATTAAATGATGAAACTATATTATCAATGCAAAGTGTCTTGCATACCAGATTGGTGATTCTACATATAGGTCAAGGTCAAATGTCAGCATAGTATCTCAACTACCTCTCCACACGCTCTATAACTTTGAAACCCCTTTCAATTTAAGAATGAAACTTGGTATACACACACAGTTTCATTATAAGTGTTCAGGGTTGGTGATAGTTTTTTTAAATTTATCTGTCGTGTGCCACACTGGATGAAATGCTGAATTTAATGTCACGGTGATAGGCCATTATTTTAGGTTTTACTTTCATTGTCCCAAACGATCTATAACTCATTAGCTGTTTAAGAGAAATTAACAAAATTTAATACATTAATATACTGCCTCTAAAAGATACGTTTTGTTCCACATCTATGGTTATGTCTCCAAAGTTAATGTCACAGGTATATTTTTCATGGCTGTTTTTCTTTCTGCTTTATGCCTTAAAAGCTGGTTGACATCATGCTGCATTTATTCTTCTCTATTGCATGGCATCACATACATGACAGTTAATGTTTTATCTTCAAAGTCAAGATTGCTGATTTCGTCTTCTTTTTACACCTTTAGTCTAATACCATTTGAGAGACAAACATGAAACTTGGCAACTTTTTATATTTGATTAGCTCTGTAACAAGGGTCACATTTCATCATTTTATAATGGGGAGCGAGAGGGATACAATATTTATTTACTAACTTTGCTTCTTCCTCAAAATAATTTCGAATAAAATATAATAGAATTGTACACACACACACACACACACACACACACACTGGTTGAAAAGGCAACCGATCAAGTCGTGGGATCAACAGAGGTACTGGATTTTTAGGTACCTCCAATACTTTGATTGTCTTTATTTATGATAAGATAAGAGCAGACATCCAATTCAGCTACGTAAAAATATTCAACCTATAAACTCGACATTGTTATAATTGTCTGAGCACATATAGGATACGTAGAAATTCTTGTATGTACATAATAAGTATCGAAGTCATAAGCTAAATTAAACTACCCGCTTATATATAGTTAGCGTAATTGATACTCGTCAGTCACTAAGGGTCAAAGACCTACCATAACGTTCATGTTCATAACAGATACTTATTTAGCCGTTCATATAAAACAAAGAAGGGAATACAGTTACCTGTATTAGTACAGTATGAAAATGTTAGAGAAAAGAAGTTCTTCAGTACAGTGGCGTCGCTAGAGGGGTGCGGGGGGTGCGGACCGCACCGGGTGACACCATCTCAGAGGGGTGACACCAAAATGAAAAATTGCAAATTTTACAGAGCACACACTGCTCGGTCTAGTCGGATTTCATAAGCGGATAACAGATCATAGTTAAATACATGACTAGCAGGCACAGCAGTGGCGTCGCTAGGGGGATGCGGACTGCACCGGGTGACACCATCAGAGGGGGTGACACCAAAATGACATTATTAAGGATTCTGTATGGTCTGTTACGGAAGGAGGACCATGGGGGTGACACCATGTGCTACCGCACTGGGTGACACCAACCCGAGTGATGCCACTGCTTCCTTATGTTAAGGATAAAGTGATACGAAAGGAGAAATGTAAAACAAAATTAATTTGCTGTTAAATTTACTGACTGTAAGAATTTCCCAAGAAGCTGGCTCACCTGTAGGGTCCAGGTTATATGACACATGGTACTTGCGCTGATCTAAATCTGCAAAGACCATTTATGGCTGGTTTATTGCTGAGGTCAGTTGTGATTGTCGAAGCACACACCACGAAAACCAGACAAGGCATCTCTGATCGTATTATTCGAACACACCCACCCACTCCCCTTATCGGTCTCAAGTTAGACACGATAACCAGTGAGTCACAGAGGCTATGAATGAAATGCATACAAATACAAGGATTCCTTTTATATTTCCACAAAACACACATGCTGGAATTCAAAATGTAACCATCTGAGCAAAGCTGAAATCTATATCATTATGGTCCACATTATGCAGAGTAAATATGCTGGTCGTATATCAAGAAAACTTATTCCAAAATATTTCAAGCACTTAAAACAAATTTATTCGGTGTAACTAAAATTAGATTGTAATAACTCCTAACACAGACTTATGGTAAATATAATATACCCCAATAATTTATCTAAGAATTAGATAAAATGTAAAGTAATAGGTTTCGGTCGTTACTTCAGTCCATATGTGTCAAGACTCCATTCAAAATTGGTTGAGGTGAGTTCCATGTGAGTAGTGAATGGGGATACCCTAGCGACAATGGGAATTAGCATTACAGACCCCCCCCCCCCCCCCCGGGACAATCTGGCGACAATGGAAAATTAACAATGAGAAAAATCGTGGGACAATCTGGCGACAAGGGAAATTAACATGGAGAAAAAATCGTGGGACTGTTGAGCGACAAAGGAAATTAACATGGAGAAAAATCGTGGGACTGTTGAGCGACAAGGGAAATTAACATGGAGAAAAATCGTGGGACTGTTTAGCGACAAAGGAATTTAAACAGGGTGGGACTGTATAGCGTCAAGGGAAATTGAACATGGGATTTTTTTTAAAAAATTTTTTTAGAAAAAGGGGTAGGCAATCGAAAGTCATTCTCTTTTCGAGACCTATGAGTGGCCCTGAAAAGGGCCTTTGGGTTTTTTTCTTCTTCTAACTCCTTAACCTCTTCCACCATCCTCTTATTTTTTCCATCATTCCTTTCTTCTTCTTTTCTGTTTCCGGCATCCAGTCCGGGTGACCCATGGCTCGGAACTTCTCTTGGATTTTCATCCAGTTAGCGTTTAGTTTCTCTAGTTCTTCCTTTTTCTTTCTATTTTCTTCTTCTTTTCTTTCCTTTGACCACTTTTCTTTGATCTTCTTGACCTCTTCGGTCAGCACATTCCTCATTACTTCTTCCGCTTTCTTAAGCTTGTCTAAGCCCCACTTCACAAAAGACCAATCTGTCCATTCTACAATGTCTTCTAAAAAACACCTTACACTCGTCACATAAACTATGGCTTCTTTCAACTTGCACACTTTCACGTACGGTGGGTTAATTAAACCTCTGATTCTCTTCTCCTCATCCTCTATCATTTCTTTCACAATATCGATGGCTAAGTGGAGGCTGGTTACTTGTCTTGAGACGAAGTCTTTTGTCACTGCATGCCTCCATTCCTGTTCAAGCCTTTCTGCTACATTCAATCCATCCACCATCCAATACCAACTTCCCATAAGGTTGTTATACAAAGCTGAAGCTGCTGGCATCTTCTTGTTTGCTTATTCCGTAGAATGGGCTCTAATGGCAAACACTGTTAGTTTTATAGTTAAAGCGCGGACGTGATGGAAAACATCCACCTAAGACATAAAATTGATATTACCTAGATCATGACCAAACAACGCGCGGACGTGAAGGAAAACATCCCCTACTTTTCTCATTTCATATAATGTACTATTCACATACGTGAACCATCAATAAACTAACCCCAAATCTACTATTTACACACTCAAATTATTAAAACCAAATCCATAATCTACTATCCACACAATCGTACGTTATCAGTTACAAAACCCAAACTATACTTTCCACATACTCTAACAAACAATAAACAAACTCATAATCTACTATTCACACAAACGTACGTGAGCTCTTGCAAACACAAACACATGCACAAACACATACCCTCACACCAAATAAAAGAAAGAGTCAGTGTTTATATTCACACTACTCTACCTACACACATTGGCAAATCGATTGTTATTTCTTTTCTAGAGTATTGGGTAGCCCTGAAAGGGCTGTTTGTTTTTAACTCCAGATGCACCTATCTAATGCTGGCACCTTCCTGGCCTGGCGCCACACACACATCTTCTTCCCCAGTCTCTTTTCACTCTTTTTGGGGGAAGAGCAGAGGCGGGATATGTGGCTTCAGAATCCCAATTTTCTGTCTCTGGGATTCTGAAATTTCCTCTCTCCTTTTCCTCCTCTTCTTTTTTTCTTCTTTCCTCCTCCTCTTTCATCCTTGCTTCTTCGACAATGGCCTCCACGGCCAGTTCATTTAGTATGCGCCTGGCATATTCCAGGTGCATCTGGAGTTCTAGCAGTTTCACAATTCTGGTATTCATTGTTTTGTCAACGAATGAACAGGGTAGCTAGACTGCCCAGCGAGTTTCAATTTATAGTGAAAGCGCGGACGTGAAGGAAAACATCCCCTTAACAAACATAAAATTGATTTTACCTAGATCATAACCAAACAAACGCGCGGACCTAAAAGAAACACTACTCTCCCCACACCTCAAACAGCAAAAAAACATGATCTTAATCTACTATCCACACCAACGTACGTAAGCACTTACAAACACACATACATACCCTCACACTATAAAAATGAGTTAGTTTTTATATTCACACTACTCTACCTACACACATTGGCAAATCGATTGTTATTTCTTTTCTAGAGAGTATTGGGGTAGCCCTGAAAAGGGCTGTTTTTTTTTGTTGTTTTTTTTTTTGTTTGCTATGGCACTCTTTCAGTTTCTAAGAATGCGATGTCCTCTGAGGATAGACTTTCTGGCGATAGGTCTGCTTCTTCGGAAAGAGAAGAAGAACTCTTTGGTGTCGATACGACAATCGACAAAGCCTCTGTCAGCTTCAGGTTGCTGCTGCTGCTGTTGTTGTTGTTGCTGCTGTTGCTGCTGTCTCTGAAATCTATACTTCTCTGTCCATTCTTCTTTTTCCCTGTTCATTTCTTCTCTGAAGAGCTCTTCTATCAGGTCTTCAGTGACTTTTAACATTCTCACATTCTCTATCTCTTCTGGCTTCGGTATCAGACTGTGTCTGACCCTATGCAAATTCACGTAGGCTTCGTTTAGCTTAGCTAGTTTGGAGCACATCTTCGTAGGAGGATGAGTCGACAATGGATGGTTAGACTGGAAACTCCCCCGCATCTTAAAGTCAAAGCGCGGACGTGAAGGAAAACATCCCTCCACGGTTTTCGAGCCGCAACGTTCAATGAGTGTCATGAGAGGGATAGTAAGAAGTCAAAGAGCATTAATCAAACATTCTTATAGCCAAATAAAAGACAAAGGCATTTTTTTTCAAAACACAACATTTTTTATTAAAAAATCACTTAACACTAACCAACAACTCTAACATTTTTTAACAATAATTCAACCATATAACATCAAACAATTTTTTTAAATATCTAACAATTTTTTCAAATCACAAACATTTTTTTCAATTCACACTCTACTTTAAACAGGGCTGACAACGTTGTGAATGAAATTGTGATTTCCACTGTTGGAAGTCATTAGGCCATTGATGGACACTACGTTTCCTAGCTTGAGACAAAAGATAAGCATAATGGTCACAAAACCATCGATCTACTTTCACATCGTTTCTAGAAGAAGAACGAGGATCAAAATGAGTCATTAATGTTCTAAGGAATAGCCCAGCCTGCGATGATGCAGAAAATACACACAGTACTGTCCACACACCAAGGAATCTGTGCCTTGTAATTTCACATTATTGAATCGGGTGCTTTGAGCATTTCTTCTCATAAAGTCAATGATATCGTCTTCCAAAGGGGGCAATCCGTACGAATCGAAATATTCCACACATCCTTCTTGAGGAAAGTAGACGGCTACCCAGTGGGTTCCTGGGAGATGACTGTCGTCCGTGTTGATCACATAAGCTTGATGGTCTTGAGGTTTGCGATGAGGGAGTTCATCTTTAGCACAGACGACAGGATTCCAAGAAGCCGTATACGAACTGTGGTTCAAAAGGTAATAAAGTTCCCAGGTATCCATGTTTTGTGTGGGGTTTTTTTTCTTCTTCACAGGTAATAATAAGTCATCAATTCGATCCTGACTTTTTGCTTGAAAATGTCTGACAAATAACCGTTTCTTCGTTTCGTCTCCTCACTCTGATTCAGGAGAGCTTCGATACGATGGATCTCTTGAGTGGTTAATGGTGGACAAGAATGTTCACGCAAGTTTTTATACCACTGATGCAACACGACTTCGTCCGAGATGAGACTCAAGCTTCGTCCAGATACTCGTCCAATTTTTCTTCTTGACTCAACATCAGGCATTTATCGTGTTGAATTTGACTGGGATGATCGTTTTGACATCCATAGCAATTTTTCTTGATCAATTCCGTCATTTTTTCGACCAAGTGTTTGGCAAAACAGGAGACTAAATGGGCTTCTTGTTCTGGCCATCTTGACTTCATCACGATCACTTCTTCCACCGTCTCCGCACATTCCATGTCTAAAGTTTCTCCACTAGGTAAAGAGGGATAACAGTCTTCCATGGCTTCTAATAATCTAGAATGACTTCTCTCAAACTGTTGATTTCTATCGTATTATCGAATTCTGCATACAGGATGACGTTCACCGTTTCATCAGGGACTCGGTTTGCAAACTGAATTTCCACACGAATCTGACCAGATTTTATAGGGTGGAAATGTCCCTCGTCGCTGCCTTGGTCTGGAGTGAAATCAAAAGCCCACAAAGCATAGCCTCCTGCATAATCCTCGTACGTAATACCGTGACTGGTGTTGGTTCCTAACTGTCCCGTGGCTTCGTACAGGGACAAGTACGATCTCAAGTAATTGTTCTGGGTAAAGTTAGGCTCGAAAGGTCGGGTACACAAGGTCTTGCCATCGCGACTGACTTTGATTTTCTTCGCAAAAAAGTGTTGAAAGTTGAAAGGATTTTTTTTGAAGGCTCCGTTGAAGGCTTCATTCTCGACCATGCCAAGGATTAAATGCTTGGGTAACTGTCCTTGAAACAGATGATCTTCGATCATGGAATGCTGTCCAGCAGGAATGGTGAACGTTTTCACTTCCACACGTCGTATGGGATACTTGGCGGTCGTTCTGCTCAACGTTTGACTGATGTCGTTTCCCACTTTAGGTAACACTTCCACGCGTCGTACGTAGAGTTTGGCCTCCTCGATTTGGCTTTTACGATTGCCACCAGTAGTAGCATCAGCATCAGCCAACAAATGGAAAGCGGCACTGCCACGATTCAGTCTCAAGCGGACATTTACCCCGTTCAGCAAATATTTCTCTTGCAACCACATGTCCAAATGCAAACGATCCATCAGTTCTAAACTCTTTCCACCTATGATTTTGTTTTGTCTTTCCACAAAACCGTCATTGTTTTTATCTGTTTTGTCAAACTCCTTCGTTTCGTCAGGTTCCCATAGCACACAGGCATTGAGATGAGTATTCTTGGCATCTATTCCGTATGTCAAGAGATTTTCCAGGTAGGCACGGTAAGGGTAAGTATCCATGCTGCTGCTGACCAGTTTGTTATTCAAGTACAAATCGACTGAGCTGAACAAGGAATGCATGAAATTGTTGACGGGAGCTACTTTCTCGTCACTGTCTATAGCACTTCCATTCTTTTCTAGAACTTTGACTTTCAAGTACAAGTAACTGCTATTCAGATCGATGTAATCTTCGGGTTGTCCTTTGATGTCAAACGCGATGGGAGCGGAATCGGTCAATGAGGAGACGGGGTGAAATTCCACCCACTGGGATTCTTGCATGGTCATCATCGTGGGGGGGCATGGCAAACAGATCCAGTTCCGACTTGGAACAGGCGCAAGACTCTCGGTGCATCATTCTTTTTTTTATTGCTGTGTTTGAATAATCGAAAACGTCTAAGTCTCGAACGGTTCTTCTTTTCTTGGCCTTTCTCGCTTTAGACGTGTGAAGTCTGGTGAAAGTGTGTTTTCTTCGTCGTCTCTTTCTGCCTTGTCTTTGCTGAATGCCTGACTCGGTAGCGTGTAGGGCATTTATAGGTCTTTCGCGTCGGCCCAAAAGGTCTTTGCCCGTTTGCAGCAAGACATTTTTGCCTGCTCTCATGAAGGCTTCTTTAGGGTTTTGTTTGTTGATGATGACATTTTGGAGAAATTCTTTGCCTTGTGTCAGTGCCGCATCTTTCAAGGCGTGCAATCCGCGTGTCACCATCGGTTTCAACACCGGAGCCACCAAACGAAAAGCCGATTTCAACATATCTCCTAAACCGTGTCCTCGCTGTCGTGCAACCCCTTGGTACACTGGATACATGACTTACGAGTCGTGAGAGAACCGTTTTCGAAAATGGAGTTTCACCGTGACTTTTCCTTTGGTGAATGGAATATTTTGTCCCAAATCTCCTTTTATAACAATGTTGACCGTGTCCAAATACGACTTGCTGACAGGCAAATAGTGAGGATGTACAAATTCGCGGTGGATGTGGTAAGTGTTTCCACCTTCCTCGTCAGTGGCCGTGGCAGAATTTACTTTGAAAGGAATGACACGCAGTAACGGCACGGAGGTGTGTCCCACCACGTTGTACTCCACCACATCGGAGTACACAAAGATCAAATTCAGTCCCTGGTTCAGTTCTACCGGGAAACGAAAGTACCTCGCAAAATGCCCGTTGTTGTCAATCACTGCTTTCTCTATCTTTTTGGTCTGCTTATCCGTGACCATATTGAGATCTCCACCCAAAATGTTATACAATCCAGGGCAAAATTTAATACGTATACTTTTTTCCTCACTTTCAAATTTGATGAGTAGACGATGAGACAGTTTGTGGTACTCCATGGTGACACGTTTATTTAGTTTGGTCAGAACTTTGTCAAATGCTGCATAGAATTTGTCAGCGATGGCCTCCACCAGATGTTGACCACTAAAATAATGGCCTGAGTTAATTTTAAATTCATAAACGTAAAAAGAAGGAGAAGTGTCACTGCTGCTGCGGTGTATTTGGGTCTTCGCAAGTGATTTATGTTGAGGAGTGGTGATCATGGTTTGCTGCACTGTTGGGTCCAGAATTTCGACCTCAAAAGTGTTTTGAGTTTCAGTGATGTTTTTGATTTGTGTTGGGTGAATCATTTCTACCAAAGCCACTTCCCAATGGGCTTCGTGATCTAAGGGGACGGCCTGAGATAATTTGGCCGTGTAACAGCACAACGTGTTGTGGGGAAACACCTCCATGGAACTGTCACTGGGTAGGGTTAAGTAAAATTGGTTTTGGTGACTCATAATTCCAGAGTTATGTGGCTGTCCGAGGGGTTACTGGACGTCCGAGGCGTGTCTCCGCCCAAAATGGGGTGCTGGTTGTGGTTGTTGTTGGAGTGGTGACTGGCACTGGACACAAGGTTTCCGTGGTTCCCGTTCGAAGAGAATTTCAGGGAGGGATTGGGAAACAGGTAACCGATGCAACTGCTCAATAAAATGGTCCACAATTGTTTGTCTCCTTGTTGCAAACTCAAATTG
Source organism: Sinohyriopsis cumingii (assembly GCA_028554795.2). Taxonomy (NCBI): domain Eukaryota; kingdom Metazoa; phylum Mollusca; class Bivalvia; order Unionida; family Unionidae; genus Sinohyriopsis; species Sinohyriopsis cumingii. Next base: position 12,115,197 of record CM068842.1, on the reverse strand, counting down.
GCAATGGCTGCCCCGATGACACAATACACCACGAAGATTTGGCAGAAAAAGACGATTTGCGTTTTAAGCACACGTTCTCCACACCACACCCACAAGGGTTGTTTTTGTAAATCTTGCACAGAAGAACTAGGTGAAGGAGTGGTCGACGTAGCTGCGTCTGTGTGAAGGGGCATGATGATCACTTCTTTTTATAGTCGATGACTTGCGAAGCGTCGATCCAAGAATCAAAACTGGGTGGATATCCTTTCCAACGTACTTTGACTTCTTTGAAACGTCGTTTGCCCACTTTACGGGTTCTGCGTTCGAGAATGCTTTCGATGTCGTACACGTCGTCTTCTTTTTTGGTGACACGTTGTAACTCGGGCAAATAAAACGTTCCTTTGAGCACTTCTCCGTTCATGTCTTCCAATTTATAGACGGCAGGATGACGGCCATGCACTCGTCCAGTGACACGAAACAATTCGGTCGTCCAGTTAGGTAAGTAACCTTTGTCGAAAGTGCGTTTGGTTTTGCCAATGCGCACCCAATCTCCTACGCTCAACTCTCCACTTTTCTTGTGGACAGCCCCCGTCGGGGACGTACCAAACAGGCGCTCAAACACCAACACTTCGTTGTCGGGAGTCACTTCTTGCGGGGCATGTCCGATGCTTCGATGGTAAGATTGGTTGTACGCTTGCACCAGGTGCGGTAAAATATTTCCACATGCGTTCTTTCAAAGTACGTTAAAAACGTTCCACGATGCTGGCTTTGGTTTCGGGATTCTCGGTGGTAAAAAAAATGAATGTCACGTTTCTTTAATTCTTTTTGGAAAGCTTGGTTCAGAAATTCGGTGCCTTTGTCCGTTTGCCATCGATGAGGGTGACCACCGCTTTGTTTCAACACCCGTTGCAGGGCTCGCACTAACTCGGATTTGGAAGTCAAGGGCACGACCCAGGCAAATTTGGAAAAGACGTCGATGACACAAAACAAATATTTGTAGCCACGATTGTAGCTGGCCAAATGAGAGACATCGGCTAAATCGGCTTGCCATTGATGATCGATGCCTTCCACTCGGGTGCGACTTCTGGCAAACTTGCGTCGAATGGGTTTGTGTAAAGTGTAGGTAACGTGTTCTTGTAACCATCGTTGCACTTGAGGTAGACGGAGACTTTTCAATCGACTTTTGGCAGCACGATACAATTTGTGAACTCCTGCGTAACCTGCAGGATGTGAGGGATCGTAGTAAATGCTGGCTAAGACTTTTTCCATTTTTTTTGTGTTGGTTGGTGTGTTAATAAGACACCCATTCTTCGAGGATGCTACTCTTTTTCTCTTGGGGTATTTTCTTGGATTGCAATGCTTTGCGTGTGCGACCAGCAATAGGTGTTGAAGAGGAGGATGTCTGAGCGGGGGATATCGGTTCTTGTTTCACTTCTGTCTTCACTTCTGTCTTCACTTTCTTTTTCTCTTGTGATGAAGAAGGGGTGGCCATCATCTTTTAATCCATCCAATTCTGGAGGTAGGTGGTGTTGTTAACTTGCGTACTTTTTCTGGTGGAGTTTGAAACCCTTCTTCTTCTTCTTCTCCTTTTTCTGTCTTGGTCACTGGTACTGATACTGGTACTGGTACTGGTGATGGTGCTGGACTTTTCATCAAGGTCTTAAAATCTTTCAGAGTGAGTAGAGCTGTTTCGTCTAAAGCTTTCTGGTGAAAGAGTTGCAGTCGTTGCAAGAGTTGACCGTACTTTTGCGATTTTTCTGTTTCGGACAAATCTTGGCGATCCATCAAGGACTGCAATTCGTGTTGTAACTGGGACATCTCGCTCAAATGGGGATTGGGAGGTAAATGCGGGGTGCGTTTTTCTTGCCAACGATGGTATTCCATCCATCGCTTGTAAGGCACTAAAGCTAGTTTTCGTCCTTCCATGGAGTTGTCAGGGGTCGATTCTGAGATCTTGGGACTTCCGAGGGCCTTTTTATCTTGCTCCCACCAGTCCTCCCAACATGGTTCCCAAGACTCCTTTCAGTAAGGGACCTAACAAGAGGGGTAAAATACCTCCACGTTGGACCAACATCTTCTTCTTTTGACGAATCGGAATTTTCTTTTGAACCATTTGGCGAAGAACGTGACGATGTTTGCTTAAGCATTGTTTCTGGTGTTTGGACAAAGGGATCGTGCCTTTCAAGACGTTCAAACAACATTCGTACACGGTATCGATGACCTCTTTGGAGGCCGATTGAATGAGTCTTTTTTCGTAGAGGTGGAGAAGCTTTGGACAGGACAGATAACAGGTCCCCATGTTTGACTAAACGTGGTGGCAGTCCTTTCCTTTTCTTTCCTTGGGGTTTTCTGGAGGGTGACATCTTTGAGTCTTCAGGAGCACCAAAAAACACTAATACCCCCGACTTGGTCACAGGCCTTTTTTATACTGGAACGCGTCGCCACTGATTGTCTTTACGTCGTATCAGTTTGAGGACAGGCATGACACGTCGTGCAGGGGTACGCAACGGACTAAATCGAGCCAGTTCTTGCTTGGACAAATCCAGTAAACTTTGTAACATGCCCGATCTTTCTTGGACTTTGATTTTGGGAGAAGGTACTTTGTGAGCAGCAGCCACTGCCACTAAGTTGGAGGGTCCTGCCACTGGGGAAGTTCTTTTGGGGGTCATCAACGGAGAAGTTCTTGGTGTGATCAACGTCTCCAAGTACTCTTCAGTTCTTAGCGTCATCAACGGAGAAGTGGATGAACGTGAGGCTGCCGGAGACGCAGTCACCGCCGTGGCAGGCCGTGGTTTGCGAGTGTAAGGTTGCGTCCTGGCCGAAGTGCCTCTCTTGCGACTAGTTTTCTTCTGTGGACTTTTCTTTTTCTGGGGCTTCTTTTCTTTTTTCGGGGTGGTGTCTGGTAAGAGGAGGGTCCCGCCACTGGAGAAGTTCTTCTTCTTGGGGACCTGGTCTTTTTCTTCTTCTTGGAGCTTCGTTTGACTTTTTTCTTGAGGAGAAGTTTGGGGGCATTAGGATCCCATCTTAAGAGAGAGCGAATGATGACCCCTCCTAGAGTACCGCTCCATCCAGGTTTCAAAATGATTTGTTTTTGGTTTGAGTGTCGATGCGGGGATCGGCCAGTTGGACCAAAGCGACTTTGTTTCGATCGAAAAAGCGTTTGGTTTGATGAGGAATCTGAATGATTCCTTGGAGTATTTGACGTGCCGTCACCGTGAACCATCGTAAGACTTCTTTGAGACTAGCTTCTAAGACACGAGCTCGTATTTGTGGATTTTTTTTCTCGACTGATGCCATACAAGGCACGAATCAATTTGACGGGAAGATGCGACTGAAGGGACGTCATGTTGACGTTGTGTGAGACAGACGAAAAGGGTCTGAGGTTTTTATAGATTTTTTTTTGTGGAGTGAAATGAAGTCGAGGACGGAGACGTGTACAGGACAGGCCCTCCGTCTTGGCACCAGTGGTGAAACAAGTGGGTACGAAATCGCAAATCCTCGGGGGTCGTAGGTTTCAAATCGACGAGTAAATAAGACTTGCACTTGCGATTTATCTCGAGGGCTTTTAAACAAGACCACGTAATGCGCATTGAGACTGTTGGTGCGATGGGCTTTACTTTGTTGAAACAAATTTTGGGTGATGTAAACGACACTGGCATTACGGTGATGCCCTTTGCGCGTGAACCACAGTTTAATTTCTTCTTCGTCTTCTCCTAACATGTCGTCAAAAATGACCAAATGGGTTAGACGGGAGTCAGAGACGATGCCGTCGTCTTCTTTAGGAATGCCTTCCACAAACACGATGGAATCGCCTTGACTTTCTCGCAAGAGGCTGTACGCCGATTGCCACTTTTTGTAACACCACACGATCCGCTGAGGGGGTCGATCGATCAAATGATGTTTATGTTCGATCAAACGTTTGACGAATTCGGTTTTGCCCGAACCGCTAGGTCCAGCAATGAGCATGTTAAAGGGATGACGAAGATACAAAGCCTCCCAACTGGCACGATCTAAGTGTTCGTCGATGACTTTGACAGTAGAGGAAGAGGGAGCAGAGACAGCAGAGGTAGCCATAGTGTGAGGAATGTCACTTGTGACACGAAAACAAACAAGACGAGAGTTTATATACTTTTTTCAGAACACGTTTATTGAATGTTTTAAACATGAATACGAAAGACAAAAATACATAAAAGCCAAAGGCTTAAGTACAAGGATAAAAGGCATATGATAACCATTAACGTGGAATAAACACAAGTGTCTGTACAACATGTTTTGGGTAAAGTTCTGACCAGTTCTATAGTGGGTAAGGTCACACAAGTGTCCTCCCGAAAGGGTCTTTCAGGTCTGTCCACGACAGTCCTGTCCTGGGTGACGGGTTCTTCTGGCACCGTCACTAACACGGGTTGAAATGTAACTTTTTTCCTTGAACAACTGTCGTGCATACTGGGCCACTTCTTGGGTCCAAGCCTCAAAATCCCATTCTTTCCAGGCACGGACATCTGTCCAATGGGGGTATAAGTCACAAGCTACACACACATCGTCATACACGTCTTGGGTAGCTAAAAGTTGACGAATCTTTTTTTCCCGTAGAGGTCGAGAAGTATCCAGATGAAACCGCAAGGCTTTGAGCAAAAGGAGTTTTTCGTGACCATTTAAGGCCATTGAGGTGGTAAGTACTGATCGTAAAGAGTCCACAAAGAATCGGCTGGTAAACGAAATCCCAGAAAACAAGTCACTAAGACACACACCACTTGTCGACCCAAATTGAATGGATACAGTTCTTGTAATAATCGATTGTAATGATCCACGGTTTGAATATGGTCATTGAGTTCCTTCCACGGAATCTGTTCAATAATATGTGACATAATCCGTGGCATGGCAGCCTGATTTTATAGTCTCTTTGTTTCGGAAGCAATAAAGGTAATTTCTAACTAGACATGTTCGTTCTCCAGTAGGGAATTTAAATGTTACATATTGTAACCGAAACGTCAGAGTTTGTCTAGATGTTTCGTCTTTCGCTAAGCAGATTCCACATAACAAATGTTGGTAATCCTTTAACTCGTCTTCCTCAATACGTTGCAGTAGGTGAATTTCGAAGTAACCAAAATTACGAACGTCTAGTTCATCATTCACAAACTGAAAGTGTTCAACAAGGTCTGACCACTGAAACAATTTCTGACGAATCAGTCCTCTTATACCATTCAGGTACCAGTGGTTAAAGATCTGGTGACGTAACGGATGCAATTGTTCTTTACGTTTGATTTGTATTTTCACCAGCTCTCGGTAAATCCTTTCTCTCAACTCCATAGGCAAAGCACGAATGTTCTCTTGTAAAGTATCCATAAGTATATACACTGTTTTTGGAATCCTTGGGTGGTGTCCAATAGCCTCGTTTACCTTTGTGCCTGATGTAATATCCACTCATAATCAGTCTTCTTATACTTTGAAATAGAGCATAATTTAAAAACGGTTGAATAACTTTGCGTTTGCGTTTCACTTGTATTTCGATCAGTTCTCGGTAAATGCGTTCTCTCAACTCCACAGGCAAGGCACGAATGTTCTCTAGCAAAGTATCCATGAATAGGTCATACTAAATCCTCTTTTGTTTGACACAAGAAATGTACCGTTTGCACAGACATGGTTTTACTTCAGTGCAGAATTTAAATCGTTGAGTTACTAATTTACACATTACAATTCGTTCAGAAGTTTCCTCTTTCACTAAGTTGACATTGTGAACAAGATGTTGGTAATTCGTTAACTCTTCCTCTGGAATTCGATGCAGTAAGTTTACAATGTAGTAGATAGAATCATCCATAGCAAACCAATCCTTTTTAAAACTAGGGGATCGTTGATCAATGTCTGTCCAATGGAACACTTTCAACTGAATCAGTCCTTGTATAGCATTCAGGTACCAGTGGTTCAAACACCGGTGACGTAACGGATGCAATTGTTCTTTACGTTTCACTTGTATTTTGACCAGCTCTCGGTAAATGCGTTCTCTCAACTCCACAGGCAAAGCACGAATGTTCTCGTGTAAAGCATCCATGAACAGATTATGGTAAGTTACTTCAATGTCTCGGTCCCACTAAGGGTAAGTAATGACAATTCGGTGACCATCGAGCATGTTCTACGTAGGCCGAATTTTGTGGTTCCCAGTGGTGAAGTGACACACCGCAACTGAAGCACTTGACTTTATCTCCTTCGCCCAAGTAGAACAATCCGGCTCTGGCTAATTCTTCGGGGGTCGGTCCTCCCAGATACTTAGGCCATTTTCCTTTGAACGATTGAAGACGATTTTCAAAGTCGCAGTATTCCGACAAACGCACAGGAAACGAATATTCGTCTTTCACAGGTTCGTTTCGATGAGGGTTGGGTGACATGGACAGGAGTTTGCTCAGAGCTGGATAACATCCGTAGGGGGGTAGACGTGAAGGTGAACATTCCCCTTTAAAACGAAACCCAGTAAAATGTCCAAGAGGACGAGCGGCATCGCTTTCGCATCCCTCAGGTTTGACACGAACAGCATCACTTTCCATGATAGAGGTAGTGAGAACAAAGTTCCCACGATGCTTTACGGCATCGCTAAGGTCACAACGTACAGCAACGTACTCATCGCAAGGCTCACAATCGCATTCCACTTCAGAAGCCTCACACTTGAAGTGTGCCTGTCTAAACTTGTTTTGTGTTTCTCTGAAAGTATTCATCTTGTTCGCTCGGTCTTGGTAGTCCCAATGAACTATCGATCTTGCCTAGGGTTCCTTTTTATATACAGACCAATACCGACGTGTCCATACGGCAAGGTGAAATGATTGGGAAGTCGCACTCGCTTCTGGTACACGATTTAATAGACTTTTTCCAAGGGCCGACTGACGATGTGGTGAGTGGGTAAACGTACAATCTTGTTCGGTTGATAGGTGGTCACTTTAAAGTTTGCATCCTCTCCCGATTGCATGGCTTCTTTCAATACCCCAAAGTTGACCACACGACTGGTACGATAATTCAGAGTCAGTCCTTTCACTTTGCACGTCGTGTGCACTTCTCCTTGTGGGTCCCGGTATTCGTAGCCGTAATTTTTGGGACCGCCACTGACGAAACTTAGAATCTTGTCGTCGGGATTCTCGTCGGTCCAGGCTCCTAAACGGTCTCCTTCGATGTCAGGGTGCTGTTGAGTCGGGTGATGGATGTAAATGCAACTGTCCGTGTCAAAGTGCAGGACGCGTTCCCCTAACAGTTCTAAAGCTTCGTACAATTGTAAGCGAGCATGAGCTGTCACGTAAGCCGCAATGATGACATTTCCAAAAGGGTCATCTTGTACAAAGTCCAGATCTTCTTCGTAATTAACCAAGATCAAATCCTCGCGAACGACGTCCACGTGTTTCATGTATTTGGTTTTGTCGTGAATCATCTGGAAGTAGTGGGAAGGTTCTGTCAAATATTCCGTCTTGGGTAAAGACGGTCGTTGTGCCATTTTACCCCACAAGCAATTTAACATCACTTTGGCAAACGATCGCCTGCCTTCGTTTTTCTCGATGTGGTCTAAAGTGATGCCTTCTTGTTCATAGTATTTCTCTTTGAATTGTATTTGGTCTTCGGGAGTGTGACACCAGGACGGATAGCCGCTGGCTTCTTGCTTCAGTTTCAAAAAGGCATCCACGTAGTCGGCGAAAATGCCTTTCTGACTGGGGTCACCCTTGTGGCATTGTTGTGTCTTGGGAAAGTGGTAAATTTCGTACACTTCTAACAGTTGGTATCCCATGTCCAGAGCTTTGAACAATTCTACGCTGACCCAGGTTCCCGTCAAGGCACGTTCTTCCTGGGTGTGCTGACAATGTTTGTCTAGGTTGCACGTTTCGGCACAAGTACGGTACAAAGGAAACATCAGTTTGCCTTGGCATTGGTGAGGTAACACGGGATGGTACAAGTCCGTGGGCGGCAAAACTTTACACTTGATCAGACCTTCGTATTGTCGAATGTTTTTCAGGTAGATGTGTTCCGTGAACAATTGTGGGTGCCCTACAGGAAAGCGACAATATTTGCACACGTAGGGATACAGCGAACACACGTCCAAGTATTTGATTTCTTCTCCTTTCTCTTCGTCGGCTTGGTACAGCAAACAGGTGGCATTGGTCCTTCCTCCGTACAAACTATCCCTCGGGTTCAGCGGGTCCATGAACTGGTAACTTTCCACGAGGCGTTTAAACACGGGATCGGTTTTCAAACGGTGATCGTACTCGTGTTCCCACATTTCCACCACTTGGTATCCTTCCTGTTCTAACTTTAGGCATCGCTGACAAGTGTCCTGGTACAAGTCTTCCATGGTTCGTTGTAAAAACTGATTTTTAGCGCTACGGTCAGGGTAACAGACGGGACATCCGTGAAATAAGCAACCGTTAAACTCGTACACGATCTTGGGGTTTTCTAAGTCCCAGCCATCGACCGAATGCGTTCCGATGGTTTTTTCACCCCCTCCGTTGCGGGCATGCTGAATCCATTTGTCTTCCTTGTCGCACAAGTAATGTAACCAGCGTAGGGCTTTGACCGAGTATTGACGTTTGACATAGTGGGTCGTTTGAGGACTGATGACAGCTACGGTGTTTTCAGGCATGAATCGTTGCCGGTACACTAAGGAACACGCTTTGGCAATGGTGCAAGCTTCTTTCAAAGGATCGACCCCTCTTTGAGTTTTGATTTTAAAATAAGAAGCTACACTCACGCACTCATATACACGTACTATAGGGGTAAAATGGTTTTTTTTTTTTTTTGAGTTATTGGCAATTGAAATTGTATTTCTTTTCGAGAAATGTGGGTGGCCCTGAAAAGGGCCTTTTTTGGTGTAGGGGTGAGTTTAAGCAATCAACTTTAACTGCCTTAAGCCTTTGCCACGGCCGAAGCCTACTTCTGGACTGCGTACTGTTGATGATGATAATGATTTGGTTGAAATCACTAAGGGTGGTACGACAGGCTTAGTCACAGGGTTGACGTGTTTAGCTCGGGAAGGTCGTATTCTCTTCGGTCGTAATAAAGAAGTCTGATACATTTGTTTCAGACTCCTTAACTCCGCTAAAATGTCCAACAGTACCGTGACCGTTTGATTTTCACCCTCTTGTTTCTTTGCTGATACTTCTTCTTGTTGTTGTTGTTTTTTTCTTACCTCTTCTTCTTGCTGCTGTTGCTGTAGAAGAAAAGCTTGTTCCGCTTCCTTTTGTCGTTGTATAAATTTCTCCTATTCTTCTTTCTGTCTCTGTCTAAAATTCTCCACTTGCGGTAATGAAGAAGGTAACGAAGGTTCCGGAACAAATTCTTGCGAGGTAAGAAAATCCACAAAATCCCAATTTACCTCTTCTGAAAGTAAGTCCGGGTTCCCTTGGGCGGTCTCCACTGCTGGTGCACCCCAATGGATCGTTTTCTGAGTTTTCGTCATGTTGAATCACTGTCGCATAGATTGACAGCACACAGGCGCTAGCGAATCTATATAGACCACGTGACGTCACAGACTGCTCTCTTCGGATTGGATGCGGGCTGACTGAATTTTGTAACGCGTGTTCGGATTGGTGAATGAACTCAATCCGTTTCAATCCTTCCTGTACCTATAAATAAGCGCAGTTCACTGCATTGATTCACCTGTTCTCGTCGCCTCAAGATGTGGACCACAGTTGAATCATCCACCCTTGTGTCTTCAATGATGTTTAGGACGGACATGCTCATGTATGTCCGGTCCAAGTGGACTGTTGTTGATAGGACAGATACTAGTCTATGGATGAGAAGAGTTTACATAGAAAGACAAGGATGCCTCAAGAGGGTACTTGTGCATGGACCTGCAGTTAGAAGGAGTTTAAGAAGAAGAAGAAGATGTGACAGATGCCATCTATGTTAATATTAACATAAACCCAAAGGCCCCTTTTCAGGGCCACTCATAGGTCTCGAAAGGAGAATGACTTTCGATTGCCTACCCCTTTTTATTAAATTTTTTTTTTTTTAAAACTATCCCATGTTCAATTTCCCTTGACGCTGTACAGTCCCACCCTGTTTAAATTCCTTTGTCGCTAAACAGTCCCACGATTTTTCTCCATGTTAATTTCTCTTGTCGCTCAACAGTCCCACGATTTTTCTCCATGTTAATTTCCCTTGTCGCTCAACAGTCCCACGATTTTTTCTCCATGTTAATTTCCCTTGTCGCCAGATTGTCCCACGATTTTTCTCCATGTTAATTTTCCATTGTCGCCAGATTGTCCCGGGGGGGTCTGTAATGCTAATTCCCATTGTCGCTAGGGTATCCCCATTCATTACTCATTTGTGTCGTGGCTCCCGTCAAGTCAGGTCGAGGTGAGTTCCCAATGTGTCGTGGCTCCTGTCAAGTCAGGTCGATGTGAGTTCCCTGCGTGTCGTGGCTCCCGTCAAGTCAGGTCGAGGTGAGTTCCCAGTGTGTCGTGGCTCCTTTCAAGTGAGGTCAAGGTGAGTATACCAGTGTGTCGTGGCTCCTTTCAAGTCAGGTCGATGAGAGTTCCCTGTGTGTCGTGGTTTCTTTCAAGCCAGGTAGAGGTGAGTTTCCTAAGTGTCATGGGTCCTTTCAAGTCAGGCAGAGGTGAATTCACTAATTGTCGCAGTTCTTTTCAAGCCAGGTAAAAGTGAATTCCTTGTGTGGCATGGCTCCATTCAAGCCAGGTAGATGTGAGTTCACCATTCACTATGAATGGTAGCTCGTTTCATATCAAGCAGAGGTGAGGATCCTATGTGTAGCGGCTCCTCTAGGCAGAGGTGAGTTCACTATGTGTCGTGGTTTCTTTCAAGTCAGAGGTGAGTTCACTAATTGTCGTGGTTTATTTCAAGTCAGGCAGAGGTGAGTTCACTATGTGTGGTTGCTCTTTTCATGCAAGGCATAGGAGGTGAATTTTCCTTCGTGCCTTGGGTCCATTCAAGCCTGGAATGGGTGCGTTTCATCTCTATCGTTGCTTCATTCAGATGAGGTAGATGTGGACTTATGTGTCGTGGCTCAATTCAGGTGAAATATAGGTATCTTCCATATGTGTCGTGGCTCCACCATTCAAGTCAAGTAAATGTGAGTTTTATGTGTTGTTACTCCATTCAAGCCACGCAGATGTGAGTTCCCCATGTGTCATTCGTGCGAGTTATCAGTTAAGCTCCGCGTTCCACCAAGTAACAGTACACGGTTTTAAATGTAACTGTTGTAGACAGTTACATATTGATTGTTTTGGAATGCCCATAATCAGGTGGCCGAGCAGATGTGGTCGTTTCCCGAACTTCTCTCCAACAGATCTAGACGTGTTGATGAGCGTAACTCGGCGCAACTCTCCCTCACTTAAATCCAACTCACTCGCAGGTCATGACATAACTCCCCTCCACACAAAATTCAAGTAGGAACACAGCGGTTGTGGATACGCTGGGAGCTGTACTTGCAAACCTGCAAACAGGTGACTGAGGGCATATTTTCGTTGGACCAAAGCAACAAGGAAACTCGACAAACCCCATGGTTGACAGAATGATCCTATTTAGGATCACAGTGCTCACCTCAGAAATGTGAGGAAGGATCTGTAATAGGTACTCTATCCATTGCATTTTTATCGGTCTAAAACCTAGACCAGAGAGAAGAACTGTTTTATTTGAAAGAGAACTTGCCAGATTCAAACTCCAGGTAGCATCCCTGAACGCAACTCGCCCAGCCGAGGAAGGACAACTGACCGAAGTAGGAGCAACCTACATTCTGTTGGATTAATCGAAATAAATAAGAGTAAATAAAAGTTGTTTGCCATCAATCAGAGCTATATAGCAAGCTCACAAATCTCCCATAGGTAAGTAAATGACATACCAACGCAAATGAGGCACCACTGTCTGAAGAAAATAAAAACCATGTAACCATCATCAGCGTCTATGTACCCAACATGACGAATCCAGATGAGATAAGGGACAACGTTATGAAAACCTCGATTCACTTACTACAGAAGTACCAGATACAGACAAGCTAGTTATCCTTGGTGACTTCAATGCTAGAGCTTGCACAGATTACCAGACATGGACAGGTGTCATTAGCAAAATCGGCATTGACAACTGTAATTGACTTCCCGTATGAGGAAATGCGCTGAACACAAAACTCTCTGATCATCAACAGTCTTCCATCTGCATAACCGCAACAACATGTATTGGATGCTCCCACGCTCCAAGCAGTGGCATCCTACTGACTATGCCATTATCGAGAGAAGACACAGGCAGGATGACCGAAAGACGAAAGTCATTGGAAGACCAGATTGCTGAAATGACCACAGGCTCATAGTCTCTAAGCTCAATTTCTAGATTCAGCCTTGCAGACAACCACAAGGCAAACAAGTTCTTCAAAAGCTCGGTCATTCCAAATCAAAACAGGAGAATGTGAAGTAGGGCTTTGTCCTGGAACTGCTCAATGACAAAGAAAGAGCGGTCACAAGACTTCAACGGCATCCCCATCAACAGTCGTCTATCAGTGAGAAGGCAATTGATCGACTGACCCAAGTGGAATTCAAAATATCACTTGCTGATCCACCAATGTTGACTGCAACCGTATCAAATGGCAAGCAATGCTAAGCACAGAGAACAGATGCAATATCAGCAGAAGTTAACAAAGCTGGAGGTTCACACACGGCAGAGTAGCTGACTGAACTCTGACAGTCAATATGGACGCATGATACTGTAACCCAAGAGTTCAAGGATGCCCACCGTCCACTTGTACAAGCGGAATGGAAACTTACAATTTTGTGACAATCATCAGGGTAAAGTTTTCCTGTCAAAAGCCGAGATATTCCTTGTGGCTTCAGGAAAGGACGAGAGACTACATACATGGTATTCGCAGCTCGTCATCACCACGAGAAATGTCAGGAACAGAACTCCTGTACACGACATTTATGGACCTAACAAAAGTCCATGATACAGGCTGCCGTGTTGGCCTTTTGCAAGATCACGGCAACAATGGGTTGCTCAGAGAAATTCAACATGATGGTTCAGTAATTACATGATGGCATGTTGGGTCGTCTCGTGGATGATGACGAATCATCTGAACCATTCATATTCACCAATGGAGTCAAACAAGGCTGTGTTGGCATCATTCCTCTTCAGCAGGATATATTCTTACTGACGCCTTCCTTGACTGTGACGCTGGAAACTACATCTAATTCCGGATTGACGGCAAGCGCAAGCTCTTCAATCTGAGTTGACGACAGAGAAAGACTAAGACAAAGGAAGTGACTGTTCGTAATCTCCCATTTGCGGAAGACTGTTTCCTGAATGCCAGGTCTGTATGACACACCAACATACATACATGCATACATACATACATACATACATACATACATGCGTAAAACATTATGCTTTTGAACGTATCCTTATTTACAGCAAACCTAGCTTTACAATAAAAGCAATCGAAATATGAAATTTTCATATATGTTGCTCACTCAAGGATCTATAGAAACTCAATCTTTCCATCGACATAATCGCATCTCCAGATTTTGCCTACAAATATCTTCACATCTCTGGCTGAACAATCCAAGAAATGTATTTTCATCTTTAACGCCCTGAGTACACCAAACATTGCCAAATCCAAATGCAAATAGAAGCTTTTTAACATTGTTAGCAATCACAACCCCCTCCCCCACATCTTAACTGTAAATTCTTGCATTCTTTATGATATCAGCCTTATGGCAGTTTTTTTTTTATAATTCTTAGCCAATGTTTCAAAATACATTTATATATTATACTCTGGATATTAATTCTTCCTAATTCAACATATTCGAATGCACTTGGAGTAGACTTTGACGTACCAAGAATATATTTACAAAATGACAAATGAGTTTTTAAAAATATCATTGGCATCGTGAAGCCCGCAAACCTCAACCCCGAAACAAGCAGACGAAACAATCATGTTAGCGGTAATTTGCCAACTTATGAGAGACTTAGCTTCAATATATACATAGCCATCAGCGCCTGCAAGGATAGAGTTTCTTGGCATCTATACCAAAAGTGTTATGAAAACAATATGCATCCTAGATACTTATAATATGATTGAGTCTTTACCTCTGTATGGCCATAGTACCACATTTCGTAACTTCTGAGAGAGCCACCTCTACGAAATACAGTTACTTTTGTTTTCCATATTCAATTTTTATTCCAATTTAGGCATTGTGTATACAGCCTATTTAGGCATTGTGTATGCAGCCTATTGAGCATATTTTGCAACTGTTGAGCAATGTCAGCACTAACATTTTAACTAACTATCTTTTGGTATAGTAAACGTATCTCCATCCCATCATAGTCTATAAATACAGCATAGAATCTACCCCTACATTTTCACTAACTATCTTTTGGTATCGTAAACGTATCTCCATCCCATCATAGTCTATAAATACAGCATAGAATCTACCCCTACATTTTCACTAACTATCTTTTGGTATCGTAAACGTATCTCCATCCCATCATAGTCTATAAATACAGCATAGAATCTACCCCTATATTTTCTTAAGTATTTACAAATTAATGTATATATATAGATATATCTTCCGCTGTAGAATAACCCGCTCTAAACCCCGTAATTAATTTCCTTCCACCCATTCATTTATCCTATTATATAACTCAGTGTAAACACTTTGCTTTATACAGGCAGTAGACTAATGCCTCTGTAATTGGAGGGTTCATTTGTATCCACATTCTTTAAAATTGGTATGATGATAGCCGTTAACCAATAATCTGGATAATAACCAACATCAAATAGATTATTGAATAATATTGTTAATATTGGTGTTATTATGGTGCATGTTTCAGTTTACTCGATGTCGGGCGTACCTCCTCTTTTCAGTGATTGTTCTACCTAAAGTTTCATGAATTAGTTGAATATTTTCATTTTCCTGTATCTGGTCAACAGAAGTGGAAAAATTAAATAATTCTGAAAAATATTCATACCAAGTTGCAGACGTGATACCGCTTTGCGTACCAATACTTAGGTTCTTTAAAGGCGCCGGAAAAGTTTTTTTTTATTTATAGAGTATAATGCATACTAAAAGGCTGCTATTTTATTTCATATTGCTTTTGCTTGTTTCTAGAAAGAGATTTATAAATATTTCTATAGAATTTATAACCTACAAGCGATTCACTTGTGCCTTATAATTTGAACTGGCTTAAATATTTTAAGCTTTTGCTTTTGGCGGTTATGAAATGTTTGTCAAACCACGGCTGATGTTATGTAAGCTTTCTTGGAGACGTCGCAGCTAGGTTTTGCTATCTAATGTCTTCACTGTGTTTGGTGCATCATAGTAAATATCAGAAACTGTTTCATTCATTGAGTTTATTATTGTTTATATCATTTCAAATCTTATTCACATTCTGAGATAATAGCTCTTTGGAATTTTGGATAACCCTTTACTGCATGATGACCAATTTTGACACCAACCCCTTTTACTGCGCAGTTAAATCTACAATCGATATTTGTAGGTAACAGCGTGGACGCCATTTGTAAACATGTGCTCTGCATCCCGCAGTTGCAATGTGAAATCGTCTTAAAGTTTGAAAAGTACAGTTCAAAGATGTTTGATAATATACTCGGGAATTTGCCATTCTAGAACCAGTCCAGATAAGTGTTATCAATGTTTCAGCAAAAAGAGGAACATAAGAGCAAATTTCAACCTTTGAAACGAGGCTACACGCTAAAAACAACTTACTCATATGTTATCACATCTTAAACTCGTATCCATCATTTCAGCAAAAATATATGACCACAAAGATACTACATGTGTTAATTTTCTTCTTAATCCACAAAATGACACTGTAAAGTCAATGATGACTTTACCATTCTTGTTCCTTTTATTACTTCTGGGTAGTGTGATTCAGACTTTGATTTGTGGGAATATTTCATTGTTTGTTGAGACATTTTCTAAAATTCATTTTATATACAGCTTAGCAGTTTTTTTATTTTTAATAATTCTTATGTTTGAATTTGGCACTAAGTACTGAAATAAGATATAAATATAGGGATGTTCCTACCATATTTGTCTCTAATGCACCCCACCCCCTCATTTGACCTATCTAGCATCACGTACACATGGGCCAGCTCACTAAAAAGCTTACTTAAAACTGTGCCATGTTCTATTGATCTTCATACATTACTGTTTAATTCAATGTATTCAAATGAGTGGAAGCTTATTTGTTCTTTATTTTTTAAAAGCAAATGTATTTTGTAGAGGTTTTATGAATAAACAATATATTTAGAAGATGAACAAACTTGGATTTAAGTGTGTTTATTTGTATGTAAACTTAAGGCATTCACCATAAATTCTGCTTGCTTCCATGATGCCAACAAAAATCCATGATTATACACAGTAATTCCCACGTGTCTAAAGTTTACATCAGCATGAAAATTTTGTAACACATTTGCATGTATGTATGTATGTATGTATGTATGTATGTATGTATCCTTTGGCGTCATAGGGTTGGTGTCCCCAAGTGCGGTAGCTCATTGTGTCACATCCATGGACCTCCTTCCTGCACAAAAATTCAAATTTTTATAGAAGTCATGTTGTAACTCATGGTGTCACCCCCCTGGACCTCCTTTCATCACAAAACTTCAAAAAATTTATAGACAGTCATTTTGGTGTCACCTCCTCTGATGGTGTCAACCGGTGCGATCTGCACCCCCACCCCCACCATATGATGCCACTGTATGTATGTATGTATGCACGCACGCACACATGCATGAATGTATGCATCATGCATGTGTGTGCCAATAAACATGCATAAAAATAATCATATTACTTTTACCCTCATGCTTTTTATGAACTGTTTGTCATTCTTCAGTTTTCTTTAAACTTTCAAAAACTTGAACACAGGCATTGTTATTTGGTATAATATCATCTCCAAGATATAATATTATCACTGCATTTTCTTTTAGTGTTACCATAGTAACCAAGCTATTTGGTATATTTTCAACTAATTAAATGCTAGACCAAAAAAATCCTTTTATATTTGAAATGTTTAAGAGCATGTGAGTACATCCTAGAGAATATAAGCCCCGAACATACAGCCAAAACTTAAGTGATTTTAAGGGTTCAATCTTAACACTCCACTGAAAATAAAATACCTATAGTGCCTGTATTTGAGGCAACTTGGACAATCCAAGCCAAATAATTAGAAATCTCACTTTTCTCAATCACTAATTGAAAAAATTCAAAGCATTACTGATCTGGCAAGAAAATAGAAAACTTTATATAAATGAATACTATGAATATGTAATTTTGTCATAATTTTTACAATTCTAGGCTGGATTAAGTTGCCATGGCAGCCAATCATATCATACCCTACATACTGAAATAATGTATGCCCAATACCCATCCAGTCTCCACAACAAAATTTTGCACTATACAAATATTATTGCACAAGAAGTAAACTCAAAAGGGATGTCAAATTATAAGATTAATGGATAAATCCTGTGCAAATCAGGAAGTTAAACCTCCTGAATGATGCACAGTAAAAGGGTGAAAGACAGACCTTCTTTACTCCATATATACTTATCTATATCGTTACCCCAGAGTCACTTACTGCTTTTTCCTCCTGTTTACATATGTAGTAACGGGAAAACAATGCGAATATGTATAAATTCCAATCTGTCATCTGTGTCAAAGAATGATATATTCTTTTTAAATATATACGTCATCTAAAACATAATCTATTGCTGAGGCAGAGTTGCGTTGAGTATTTAGATTTCATCTGTTGAATTACACAGCGCTGGTTGAAAATTTGATGTCCAATGTCGAGATTTTTTAGTGGATCTTCTGAATTACACGGTGGTTGTTGACATTTTGATGTCATATGTCGAGAGTTTCAATTTGGAATGTTGACTCACATTGATTCTGCTGAAAGTTACATTTCGTATGTTGAGTTTTTATTTTGTATCTTTTGAATTACACAGCGGTGGTTGGACATTTTATTGTGCTTGTCAGAATTGTTATTTTTATATGGTGGAATGATGTGTTGGTGTTAAAAGTAACATTACACAATTTCATCTTTACAAATTTAAAATAATGTCGAGTATTAAGATACACCATTCGTGTATTCAATTATGATGCGCCATTACATTTCATGCATTTGCAGTTTAAAAGTTACCATTGACAGGTCGAGAATTACTATGAATTTCTTCGCTATATGTAGCTCTCGTGAACCGACCGCGTTATTTTTAAACAAGGGGGTTGCTTCTTGTTGCTGTGAAATTCAAACGATGAAAAATAAATACTCGCCATATGAAATGAAACTTTCATCACAAACAGTTACATACAAGGTGTGAATTAGGAATTCTCGACATATGATATTGAAATTTCAAAAACAGCTGTGTAATTCAAAATATGCTCTATAAAATATCGACATAGGAAATAAAACTTTAAACCACCACTGTATAATTCAACATATAAAATCAAAAATCTCGATCTAGAAAATGGAACTTTAAGGACATGCAATTTGATCCAACACGTGATACTGTATTTCTCGACATACGACATCGAATTTTTTTCAACTGCAACTTTCTTATTGGACCAGCTTTTGTCCGCTACGGCGCCTCATACACAACACCAACATTTGCATGGTCGTAGAAGTTTTTCTCCATTATGAGTTATCTCCCTTACGTATTGATTAGCCCGTCTTCTGTTAAATTACATTCTTTAAGTAAGTCATTAACACAATCGTATTTGATAAAATACTAGTATAGGCATTCAAATCACCCGCAGTTATTATTTTATGGTCAGAATATTTCATTTTATGTTAGCTAACTCGTTTTCTATCCCTGCAAATACAATTTTTTCGAAATGCACAGAAGAGGAATCCAGTGACAAATAGAACGAAAGAAAAATTAGTTCCACTTCAGTATGCTAGCCTTAGATGATACAACTAACCAAATAATAATTTTGAGGCACTTTTTTATAGATATATTGAAATGCTTGAAGAGGGGTTCACGAACAAACAACTAATTCCCCCCCCCCATTTCTTTTAACTGATTTTGATTTAATTCTTGCAATATCAAAATTTTTGAAACCGTTAATACAAAACTTATCAGTAATTTCTGCCCACGTTTCAACAAAGCCTAGCATATTAAGTTTTCAACATAGTTAAAAAAAATCAGACCTTTTTTCTCTAGAAAGTTTCTCACTTAAGCCAGACATATTCCATATCAAACAACCTAACACAGAAGAGCAGTTATCATCCTACACATTTTGTAGGCTTCGGTCGGAGTCCTATCTTTTGTCTAAAATAAGAACATCATTTCTAACCTCATCAAATGCGTACGTGTAACCTTCTATTATTAGCATCATTTCTAACCTCATCAAATGCATACGTGTAACCTTCTATTATTAGCATCAATTCTACCCTCATAAAATACATACGTGTAACCTTCTATTATTAGCATCAATTCTACCCTCATAAGATACATACGTGTAACCGTCTATAATTAGCGTCATTTCTAACCTCATCAAATACATACGTGTAGCTGTCTATTATTAGCATAATTTCTAACCTCATCAAAGAGACAAGTATAACAGTCTATTATTAGCTTGTCATGTTTGTAAAATGTCTTTTTTCCTGCTTTTTTGTAGTTTTTCAATGTCGGAAGAGGTTGGCACGAGCTTTCTTCGCTCTGAATTGAAACTCTTCAGCTACAACAACAATAATAATAGTAATAATAATAACAATAATAATAATAATAATATTCATGACGATGATGGTGATGATGATGTTGATGATGATGATGATGATGATGATGGTAGTAGTAGTAGTAATAATAATAATAATAATATTCATGACGATGATGGTGATGATGATGATGATCATGATCATGATGATGATATGATGATGATGATGGTAGTAGTAGTAATAATAATAATAATAATAATAATGCTATTAATAACGAATCAAGATTTTTACGTAGGTTTGTTATATCCTTGTGAACAGGAATCACCATGAAATTTCAAACATTTAACAAAACTCATTTTTCTCGTATCTGCTTTTAATTTCTTAGAAATGTGGGCTCTTATGCTTTTTTCTTCTGTTAAGGAAATTTCTATTTCTCCTCTTTCTCTCTTTCATCATTCTCCTTTGTCGGGAAGAGACTCTGATGGCAATTAGCCTGGTTCGTGACACATAAAACATTCACACTGAATTTTGTCTCCGAACATCTGTCCTTTCGTTTTATAAGTTACACATAAAACATTCATGCTGACTTTTGTCTCCGAACCTCTTCGTTTCTTTCGTTTTATAAGTTACACATAAAACATTCGTGCTAACCTATGTCTACAAACCTCTTAGCTCCTTTCGTTTTATAAGTTACACATACAACATTCGTGCTGACTTTTGTCTCCGAACCTCTTCTCTCCTTTCGTTTTATAAGTTACACATACAACATTCATGCTGACTTTTGTCTCCGAACCTCTTCGTTCCTTTCGTTTTATAAGTTACACATACAACATTCGTGCTGACTTTTGTCTCCTAACCTCTTCGCTCCTTTCGTTTTATAAGTTATATATAAAACATTCGTGCTGACTTTTGTCTCCAAACCTCTTATCTCCTTTCGTTTTATAAATTACACATTAAACATTCGTGCTAACTTTTGTCTCCAAACCTCTTATCTCCTTTCGTTTTATAAATTACACATTAAACATTCGTGCTAACTTTTGTCTCCGAACATCTTCTCTCCTTTCGTTTTATAAGTTATACATAACACATTCATGCTGAAATTTGTCTCCGAACATCTCTCCTTTCGTTTTGTAAGTTACACATAAAACAAACATTCGTGCTAACTTTTGTCTCTGAACCTCTTCGCTCCTATCGTTTAATAAGTTACACATAAAACATTCATGTTGACTTTTATCTCCGAACCTCTTCTTTTCTTTCGTTTTATAAGTTACACATAAAACATTCGTGCTGGCTTTTGTCTCCGAACGTCTTCGTTCCTTTCTTTTTGTAAGTTACACATATAACATTCGTGCTGACTTTTGTCTCCGAACCTCTCCTCTCCTTTCGTCTTACAAGTTACACATGAAACATTTGTGCTGACTTTGTTTTCGAACCTCTTCGCTCCTTTCGTTTTATAAGTTGCACATAAAACATTCGTGCTGAATTTTGTCTCCGAACCTCTTCTCTCCTCTCATTTTATAAGTTACACATGAAACATTCGTGCTGACCTTTGTCTCTGAACTTATTCTCTCCTTTCGTTTTATAAGTTACACATAAAACATTCATGTTGACTTTTGTCTCCGAACCTCTTCTCTTCTTTCATAGTATAAACGATACATAAAACAGTCATTTAGACTTTTGCCTCAGAACATCTCTCTATTCGTGGTATAAGTTATACATAAAACATTTGTGCTGACTTTTGCCTCAGAAACTGTTCTCTGCTTTGGTAATCTAAGTGAATCATGAAACAATTATATCGACTCTTGCATCAGAACCTCTTTTTAGTGTAAGGGGTTAACTTTATTTAATGTTTTGTATATTCTGCGACCTAGCGTCTTTTCTCTTGACAGATCTAACAGGTATCTTCACTTTAATCTCAGGAGGAGCTACGATTTTAAACAGTCTAAAGAACTCATCCCCTGTCTGGGTCAACAACGTTTTTCATAAATTCGATAACATTTGTCTGAGACTCTGTTTTGTCGAAGAGCACATTTTGAATGATTTCTGTTCTCACTTCACGGCAGTGTTTTCCAAAATATGCTGTTATGTAGATCTCATCGATTTTATGCGCTTAACTTTTGTCCATGGTTGTGAATTGGAAACAATATGTTTAAATAGCTACATTGTACCCACGAAAGGAGGTAGTAAACACCATTTTTGCGAGGAAGAGTTCAATATCTGTCTTGTTTACAGTTAGACAGGTGTTACGATTCTTTGGTTTTATATTAAGTAACAGAAAAGAGCGAAAACCAAAAGTTTTGTACAATTCAACAGATAGTTTATTTCCTTAAATACAAAGTGAAAATTTGAAAATAACTAACAGTATTGTGAAGTAGGTTCCAAAAGGTTATTAAAGTTCTATCACAAGTCCAGATGTGTGAAGTTCCAACTGAATTCCAAAGGAATTCCAAAAATAAGTTCGAATATTGAATGTGTTGATTTGCCCATAGTCTCGAAAATGCTAACGTGCCAGTGGCCTGCTAAGGGATTTTTTATGTATCACAATGGCCTAATCCAAAAATGTTCCTGTCTGAATTAACTATAACGTCAAATTAATTTCCAATGAATAATAATTTGAATAATAAATCTACCCAAATGAAAAACTGTGAATCCAGTTGTGTTGCTGAAATCAGATATAATTCTAGAGGAATTGTGTGTTTAAAACATTTATATGAATTACTAAAGTGGTTTGGGGATTGGTAAAGACTACTTGAACTATTGCGAATTCATTCAAAAGTTTTCTGAATTGCATCATTGTTATATATTGGATATTCGGGACTACTGGAATTCATTCAGGACAATTTATATTTCTGGACTTTTGATTGAACATTTAGGAATACTGGAGATTTATTTCACAATGCTTTTTCTCTTGACGTTTCACTTTGTATTGTAGAGAAATAAACCCCTTGCCGATTTTACTTAAATAGTTGGTTTCACGTTCATTCTATCCCATAATTTAAGACCAAGAATCGTAACAATTCAATCCTTGAGAGACAGTAGGTTTCAGGACTCGTGTCACAACAAGAAATATCAATTTGAACTTACTCCCTAAACAATCTCATAGTTCGTGAACTAATGAAACCGGTATGCCGCTCTTGATCATAATCATAAACGGAGAAGGAGCGATATTATAATTGTAGAATTGTAGTAGTAGTTGTGTGTGCTTTTATTAGGACAGAATGTTTGAGTAAAAGTATTAAGATTGAAATTTTCTCTAAATTGTTTTAAGATTAAGTTTTCATTAAATTATATTGGAAGAAATTTTCCATTAAAATATACTGAGATTAATTTTATCTATTTGTGTAATACAACTGTATGCTATTTTATAAAGATCGCGCCTTACGAGCAGGTGCAGAAATCCATAAAATACATTTCGCTTGTATCTAAAGGTCAGCAATTTAGATTTGGTGGGAAGATACTGAACAGGCAAATTATTAAATCAATAATGGATGAGTTAAGCGAAATGATTCACACGGTTTCCGTGGGAAAGGTCGAGAGCCTTGCTCTGATCCGAAATGAGCGAAAACAACAACTGCTTATAAATAGAGAAGCAGACTTACGCATAATCAGTTCGTTCCACGAGTCAGAATGGCTCTGTCTTTTCCTTACAACGATTCCGTACCTCATTCCATAAGATGTAGCCGTATCTACACGGTTATGGGCTACAAGCTTTTAGAGAGCCTGAACTCTCTCTCTCTCTCTCTCTCTCTCTCTCTCTAACCATGGGCAAAGTCATTTATTAACTTATGAGTAATACCTTCTCATAGCAAGAGATGAGAAGAATGTTATGATACAAACCTTATCATAACATTTTGATTGTTTGCTGTTTGTTTGGAGGAGTATATTTGTTCTTGTTGTTGAGTATTGTAGTTGTTGTTAGTAATAAAACCCCTGCAATCTAAACCCTCTGTATACCGAAATCCCTTCAAGATCGAATTTTGATCCGGAATTTTGCCTTGTAAATAATTATCATTTTTTTACCTTCAGTAAACGATACTATTCTACTCCGAAAACGGAACTAATTTTCGGTCACAAATTTCAATTTACATCCCCCTAATCACCGAGAACCGAAACATGGTAATGTATTTCAGCTGCTTAATTTCATTAAATTTTAATATTTTTTTCCAGAAATAGCAGGTTATCCTGCGTCAAGTAAAAGACATTCACCTTACGGTTAGCAAAATACTGTAGTTGGCTGTCAAATTGTAAATAACGTAGAAAGAGCGAATATATATATATATATATATATATATATATATATATATATATATATATATATATATATATATATATATATATATATATATATATATATATATGACAATTAAGAAAGATTATGTTATTTTCTTATTATCGAACCTTGTCAGAACTTCTATTTTCATTTTGATCAGTAGAACTTTAATTTTGAAAAACAAATGCCAGGTCTTTAATAGCAAGGCAATTCGCATCAGATTTGATACCTTGACTACATAACAGACAAAACGGTATTAGAAAGGTTTGTTTACATCTATGTTAAAAAAGGAAACAGCTTTATTAAGTGTTTGCACTCTTAAACGAGCAGAGACATATGCATTGTCTGATCATTATGCTTTCTGTCATATAAACACCTTTCCTATTTGAGCATGTGAAAACTATTAACATCATTTTACTGTCATTTTTGTCTTACAATTTAAGGATGGTATGATAATGTGCATGTTCATGATGTGTGTGTGTGTGTGTATGTGTGTGTGTGTGTGTGTGCGTACAATGTCCGCAGTGTGGCAATCTATACTGATGTCCAGCACTGGGGCATCATGCCGCAGACATGTAACATCAAGTTCCATCCAGTCACATTATCCTAACACCAGGCAAACGAGTCCTAACACTAAACTCTTAATGCTGAGCACCATGCAAGGCAGTTGCAAATATCATTGTTATCAGCCTTTTGCATGACTCAAGCATTCGAGGCAGACGCCCTACCCAGTTAAACCACAGGAGCGGTTTAATGAATTTATACATCTAGTTTTAAACACACACACACACACACACACACAAATACATACATACATACATACATACATACATACATACATACATACATACATACATACATACATACACACATTCATGTCTGTCACACCATCCGTAAACCGAAAAATTCTAAAATCAGGAAAAGAAATTTTGCCTTGAGTGTTTTCGATTTGTATTATTATTATTCTTGATATCAACCATGGTGAAACATCGGTCAGAAAAAAAAATTCAAATTAGGTCTAACATTATGTTAAGTACGAATCCAGAGTATTTGTGGTGGCGGTATACCGGATAGAGAAAGTTAGTAAAACGAAGTATATTCTGATAAATACTTTTCAGTCAGATTTACATGAGACATAGTGTTTTAAATAGTTGTTCAATAAATGTACTTATTCTAAAAGTATGTTAGCATTTGTATTATTTAGCGACTCACAAGATTTGCAGGTATTGACATTTTTTTATAAAATTTCTTACTTATAAATTTTTTCTTTTTCTTAACAATATCAAAACTGAAAAAGAGAAATACACACTTTTCTTCCAAAACATGTATATCCAAATTTTGGCACCTTCCACTTTTTATTGAATACCTTTGATTCATTGCATGGAACATTGTTAAAATTATTTTATTCTTGTCTGGTTCAAAATTAAAAGAAGTTTTCTTTTTTACTGTTCCAGAAGTTCTACTTTTAAAGAAATTGAAATAAATTTTAGTAATTCAACTTTGAATGTATTGAATTTTTAAAGTATATTATCAGTGATCTCAGATAGAAAAAAAAACTCATACACTTAAGTATAAGATAACACTTGATTGTTGTCACCTACGCACAAAAGAACAAATAAAACCTTTGTTCAAAACCGAACAAAGTTACAAACAAACAAATGCGCGTTTTGCTGCATGGAGCATGGGGAGTTGACAGAGAATGACAATAATGGAAAAGTGTGCCCAGTAACCCAAATTAAATATGAATGACCACAAGGAAACCATCTAACGTATCAAAAAATGAAGTGATAATATCTTGGTACAACATAGTATTCACACACAATATATTCATAATGTTATTGTGAAGGGGCAAATTACTGGCAATCTATGAAGAACACATTAGTTTGAGACCAGAGAACAATTAATTAGATTTATGGGGACAGGTGCGTATCAAATCGCCATACTACCATGATCGGTAATGTCTTTTCGAGGGGAGAACTTAATTCTTAATTAAGCATTCGTTTATTTAGCCAACAGAAGACTGGCGAAGACAAAAGCTAACTTCGATTCCACTGTGTAAATATCGAAATTGAAAGATCGCAGAACACTGTTACTCAAACTACAAGGTCAAGTTGACCACGACTTTGGCGCCTATGGAAAAAGGCGGCAGATATATTTGATTCTGATTGGTTACGCTAAATAAGGGGCGTGTTTCCCACACTAAATTTCCTTGTTTTAATATCGCCACATCAAAAATTTTAATCAGTCTAAGCTTTACTGCAAGATAAAACAAGTGTAAAAGTCTTCAAAAGTAAATTTGGGAGAAATTCTCTCGTAAATCTGTGGTCCAAGAGGACTGTTGTTGAGGAAAACCGACAAACAAATTTGGCGGTAGAAGCGAGGAACGCTGAAAGCTCAAAGATATTTGTGACAATTCCATGTAATTTGTTGATGCCATATGTAATGCTTTTCTGAATTTATTTACTTATATTTGCATGAATCTATTTGCTACATTCGTAAATTAATTTGCTTTATGAAGCGTAACTGTGTTGAGTTTATGCATAGGAAGTCGTAAATTAATCTTTAGATAAGTTTGACGAATTGTTTGAATTTGTCGTCTTGTTTGCATAAGAATTAGGTTCTAAGAATTCCATGCATTACATTAGCGAATATGAGTTACGAGAATCCGTGTGAATTCACCAAATTTAGAAGATTTCAAGTATGATTAAGGTTGAGTGTGTATTGATTGAAATGACCTAGTAAGTCATATAATGCATCTCATTCATTCACTTGTGTAAACTGAGGCTGTCTCGGAACCGTTATGCCTCGTGTGGTGTTAATGTGTGGTGTTAATGCGTGATGAATTAGCCATTAAACTAACTAGGGTCATATGGGACATGTGAAGCCGACTGATAGCCTTAGCATCTGTTTAGCACCGATAGTCAGATACGATAACGAGACAGGGGATAATGCAAGCCCCTGTTATCATAAACAACAGAAAATTTAGGTTGTCTCTCTTTATATTTTTTTCAAAGGGAGAAAATAGCTTCTGCGACGTATTAACTATGAGACGTATCCTGCGACGTATTAATTCTGAGACGTATTCTTAAACGTATCCTGTGAGTATTATCTTTGAGACGTATCCTGTGACGTATCCTGAGACGTATAGTGAGACATACTTATCGTGAGATCCAGGTATCTGTGAATCTACGTGCTACGCATAGAGATGAGGACCGAAAGAAGCAAAACAGAGGGAGATTGAAGGAACAGCTACAGTAGAAGTGGAGTGGACCGGAGAAGCAGGTTATGCAATTGTACAAGGCATTGACTTCGATTGTTCACTCGATCCTGTGATGAACTAAATCTATCAGTAAAACAGATCGGCTACTTTATTTAAATATATTTGTGTTCTTTGTAATTCGGTGAAAGTTTTATTTCTAGAAGCAGAGTATATTCCTGATGTAATGAATTCTCACAGTTGTTTTATGTAATTGATTAAATTGTTGTTTACGTGTACGGGGGCTCGTGTTGGTCTGTTCTATATCTCTGCTCAGATCTCTGTGTATTCCACCTATAAGTTTCACCACTTGTATTTATATTTACTCGACTCGGGCAATAACATCGAGGGTGGTCAACCTCTAGATAACGAGAACCAAATTAAAGGGACACCTTGAAAGAAGGTACAATACGCCAACCCACAAACCTCTTGCAAGAAGAGGGGACCTTTTGAAAGGTTTCTATTAAGTGTACCGTGGGTACGCTTACAGTTATCTTAGGCACAACAACGTACAGTATTGATCAAATAAATTCATAATCTTGTCTTAGATACAACACTGTCCAGTATTGATCAAATATATTCATAACATTATCTTAGGTACAACAATATACAGCATTGGTTAGATATATTCATAATGTTATCTTAGGCACAACAACGTACAATATTGATCAAATATATTCATCATGTTATCTTATGTACAGCAACGTAGAATATTTGTCAAATATGTTCGTAAGGTTATCTTAGGCACAACAATGTATAGTACTGATTAAATATATTCGTAATGTTTTATTAGGCACAAGAATGTACAGTATTGGTCAAATATATTGGTAATGTTATCTTAGGCACAACAATGTATGTATTAGTCAAATATATTCGTAACGTTATCTTAGGCACAACAATGTACAGTATGATCAAATATATTCATAATGTTATCTGAAGCACAAAAATGTACAGTATCGCTCATATATATTCATAATGTTATCTTAGGCACAACGACGTACAGTATCGATCAAATATATTCATAATGTTATCTGAAGCACAAAAATGTACAGTATCGATCATATATATTCATAATGTTATCTTAGGCACAAAACGTACAGTACTGATCAAATATATTCATTATGTTATCTTAGGTACAAAAATGTACAGTATCGATCAAATATATTCATAATGGTACCTTAGGCACAACAACGTTCGGTTTCTTAAATATATTCCTAACTTTATCTTAAATATATTCCTAACTTTATAATAGGTACATAAATGTACAATATTGATCAAATATATTCACAGTGTTATCCTAGTTACAACAATGTACAGTATTGATTAAATATATTCACAATGTTATCTTATGCACAACAATTTACAGTATTGATCAAATAAATTCACAATGTTACCTTACATGCAACAATGTATATTTATTGATCAAATAATTTTCGTATTGTTATCTTAATTACAACAATGTACAGTATTGATCAAACATATTCATAGTGTTATCTTAGGCACAATAATTTACTGTATTGATCAAATATATTCATAATGTTATCTTAGGAACAACAATGTACACTATAGATCAAATGTATTTATAATGTTATCTTAGGCACAACAACGTACAGTATCGATCAAATATATTCATAATGTTATATTAGACACAACAACGTACAGTATCGATCAAATATATTCATAATGTTATATTCGACACAACAACGTACAGTTTCGATCAAATATTTTCCTAATGTTATCTAAGACACAACAACGTACAGTATTGATGAAATATATTCTTAATTCAGACGCGTGTGTACTTTATGCAACTGATAAGCACGGCAGCACAGGCAGACTGTATAATTCCATTACACTGCTTTTAATCAATAATGTGAACGGCTTCTCGTTGGTTAATAATAATAATAGTAATAATAATAATAATTAAAACAAAGCAAAAACAAAAGCAATAGTTTGGTTTGTTTCGGTCCAATGCGAGTTTATTTAGTGCCAAGTAATTGAAGAAAAGTGCCTTGCCCAAGAACACACCGTGGTAGTTCGACAAGGCTGCTCCGACTGTACGGTTCAGTCCCTTTCGGTGTTGTGTCCCAAGAAGAAGAAGAATGAGGCCTCTTTCGTTTGATCACTCTGGGTTTTTTTAAAAGGTAATGGCAAAAGAGTGAACATTTACTTTACCTATTCCGGACAATGACCCTTATTACACGAAGCCCGAAATAAGTATATCTTCTTTAACCAGGATATTGACCCAGTTCATCCTATTAATGTTTTACATTAAAATATTTCATACCGTAATCACTACCAGTAGATATCACCAAACGGCCATTTTTTCGGGGTTTCTTTCACGAAATACTATTTCCGTTAATCAGCCACCTCTTTTACGAGAACACCTTGCCATTAATCCAATGTTCAGATGGAGATGGTGGTTTTGCCTCAATTTATCTGTCTGTCTGTCTGTCGAACTCACCCATCTACCTGCCTGACTGTCTGCTTACCATGCTGTTTCTGTCTGTCTGCCTGTCTCTGTCTGTCTCTCTATCTCTCTCTCTCTCTCTCTCTCTCTCTCTCTCTCTCTCTCTATATATATATATATATATATATATATATATATATATATATATATATATGTGTGTGTGTGTGTGTGTGTGTGCGTGCGTGCGTGCGTGCGTGTGTGTGTGAATAGTTACTTTTTCCGTTTTTCTCATATTATTCTGACATTTCCTTTCTACAGTGATATAAATTTCGTTGCCTCTTGCCTGGCCATACTTCTCTTTGTTTTTCAGAAAGCTTGCTGTCCATTTTTGGATGACTTCCTGACCAACAAAAAAAACAACCTGTAAGGCAAAATATCTTACAGCAGTCCTGCCCGACGAAACCAGATAGTGTATGTTAAGAAATATACCAATAACCGTTGTATACTGACCGTTTCGACTTTTCGGAAGGAGATATAAGATACGAAGATGGTTATTTTCCAGTTCACATCTGACTTCCAATGTTGTATTATGATTAATTGATTTGGGACAAGGTTGGTAAATTCCAATTCACATCTGACTTCCAATGTTGTATTATGATTAATTGATTTGGGACAAGGTTGGTAAATTCCAATTCACATCTGACTTCCAATGTTGTATTATGATTAATTGATTTGGGACAAGGTTGGTAAATTCCAATTCACATCTGACTTCCAATGTTGTATTATGATTAATTGATTTGGGACAAGGGAAATTCACTTTGACCTAAATTAATTATCAGATTTGCATCACAGAGTCGATCGAAGAAATTCAGAATGGTTTCTCTGTTTTCTTTCCAGGTGTCATGTATATGATGACTTCATCACAACTATCTAGTCCATATTTTATCATGTTCTTTTTACGTAGGAAATTCGAAAGCGAATTTTTCATACCAAACTGTACCACGTTATGTTGATAAAGTCCATCTGAAGCAAAGTATACCGAAAATTCCTTTGCCCTCTCTGTGATTGGAATTTGCCAGAATCCTTTCAAAACATCAAAATTTGTGACATATTTTGCATTTACAATTTTGTCTTGATATTGTAAATTAATCTGTTTTGGTGACACTGTCCACTTCTCTGGAATCAGTACGCATACGGAAAGTATTATCTTGTTTTGGCACAAGAAAACATGGTAGAGTCCAATTACTTTTGTTTGGTTTTATGAAATCATATATCCAGCAAAACTTGAATATTTTTTCCCCAAGCATTCCAGTTTGACAGGATTCATCCTGTAGTGAAGTTGGGTCACAGGTGTAGAATCTACAATTTCAACGTCATGGTAAATTGTATTTGGTCGTATTGGAATATTTGGAAACAAAGGTACTCATATTCACTTAATAGCTGTTTAGTTCACTCTTTATAGTGGCAGGTTTTCTTGTCCAAATTGTTCAATATTTCTGAATTCCGAACTCTGGTTGCACCAAAGTCACTACAGTCCTTTTTCACGACATTGTTTAAATGTTCACTGTGTGAGACAGGTACAACTAAAGTGAGTGAATGACTGAATGATTAACAAGGATATCTCTAGCAACACACTCCTTTAACATAATTATATGGCAAAATTGTTTATGTTGATGCCTCCCTCGAGTGTTAATGATATGATTTAAGTCACTTACTTTCTTATCAATTGTATAAGGACCATAATACTTAGCCTGAAGAAGATTCTGTCGCATGGACAAGACAGCTTAAGTTCATCACCTGGCTGAAGACGCCTTTATTTTGTATTTTTGTCACACCTGAATTTCATTTATGACTGAGTAGAACAAAGATTAGTTCTTGCGACTTCACAAGGCTTTGACAACGTATATTTGAAATCAAAGACATAACCCACAAGATTAATTTATGAATCTTCAGTTACAAGAAATTTCTGTTTTAATAACTTAAATTCTCCACGGCAAAGATGTATAAACGATAACTCTAAAGATCTTAAACATAAAGAATCTTGAACTGATTCTCTAACAGCACCCAACAACGAATTAACACCCTCGTCCCAATCGTTTCTTGTATCAAGCAATACGACCGAATACTAGTTTTTAAAGTTTGAAGAAATCTTTCCAAAGCCCCTTAACTTTCAGGTTGAGAAGCAGAAGATTTAGACTGTTGGATGCCTAATTCCTGCATAACTAGGTGGAATATTTCTCACATAAAATTTTACCCTTTATAAAACTGGACAGATTTGGGAAGGCCAAAAAGTGTAAAAGCTTTCACTATGGTTTTACTTTTAATATTCGTCAATGGAATAGTCTCTGGAAATCTTGTGGATGCACGCATTATGCTCGACAATTATTGGTTGCCTGACATGGTCTGATATAAGAGACCGATACAGTATACCATTGTTCAACGAAATGATTTATCAAATGCAGGAATAGAATGCAGATGAGTCTTGGGTATCTTCTGATTGGGTTATCCTACCATTTGACAAGTGTGATATGAGATCTACAGTAATTAGAAACATCGTTTTTTTTGCCAATTAAAATGATTTAAGATCTTGAGATAAATCCTACTGACTACTAAATGACTAGACAATACAGTATCATAGGCTAGACTAAGAATTTCCTGCCGATATGTCTTAGGTACAACTATATAATAGCTCATACACCACTCGTTACCAACGGGCACGTCAATTTTGCTAATAGCCCTCTCAAACAAACATGTGATCTAATGATATTGTTCCTGTAATACAATTAGTGATTGTCTTTTGTCATCCAGATTAGAATTGAGAGAATGAATAGTAAAAAGAGCATCACTATGATCAACGGCTCTCGATGGATCAATACGAGGAGCAAAGGTGACCTCATCAAAAGACTGATTAATAATTGTGTAAATCTAGGAACAATTTTCTGATCATCATCCCCTGTCTGCGGCGGTTCGAGTCTAAGATTCAGCCAATGTGGGCATTGAGAAAGCTTACCAGTAGCTTCTCGAGGGTCGGTGGTTCTTTCCGGGGTTTTCCGGGTTCTTCCTCCACCATTAATACTGGCCGCCATGTATAGCCTATCGTGCTGAAAAATGGCGTTAAACCCCACAACAACATCTGCCTTCACAGAGTCCTAGAATGTGAGATGTGTGGTGTTACAGCTCATGTGTCAACTCTTGGAGTCTTCAAATTTGCGCCAGAGTTCTAATGTTACAGGTGGCGATGGCGGTGCAGTCTCTCGCTCTGATTTTATGCAAAGTACCAGTAGCACACTTGTCACCTCCGTCCTGGTGGACAACGGCAGGCGCGGTCCTTGTTGACAACAACAACAACAACTGATCATCATCATTGTAAGGAACTTTCTTTGACATAGCTCTAGAAGCATATCTCTAGAAGCATATGCTGGGCATAAAGCAGGGATTTGAAACTCTATATGAACTACATTATGATTCAAACAAGTTTTGTCAGTTACAAATGGATTAACCACAACCTTATCTCCAGCTAGGTTATAAACTAGTAGTAAATGAATACCCTCAATGGGCAAAGTCGTTTACACCCCTACAGTCACAGGTCCTGCGACTAAGTTTGATGACAAATTTACACAACGGAGAGGAACATTAACAAAGACACACACTACTCCCGTAATAAGAACACTTTCACTAGAAGAAGACTTCTCAGGAAAAAGGCAAAGTACTAGATAATACAATACTCTGCCAAACTCTTGTGTCTCTGAATATTTTAATAGGGAAAGGATTGATAAATCATCAACAAGTCAAGTGATACAGAACCTTCCGGTATGAACGGTTCAAAATTTTCCGTGATAAAATGCGACATTGGTTTGAGTGAGTACGAAAAAAAATATTATCTGACCTGTATGATAATGCTACACACACACACACACACACACACACACCGACAGATATATATATATATATATATATATATATATATATATATATATATATATATATATATATATATATATATATATATATATATATATATATACAGGTAAATCACCGGTCAAAGTGACCCACTGACCCACGTGTTACTACCCTGTTTAAAGTAACTATATAGTTCAACTAAAATACCGCCAGGTAACTAAATGTCAAAGGTGGGTGCACTTAATTAGGTCTTGTTAGCAATCGCTGTTGAAACGTGATTGGGTGGTTTTTAAGTGTGGCAGATTGGTGAGAGGAGTGGCCGCACGGTCAATTAACATCGCAAACCACACAGGTAGGCCACTGAACCCTCTCTAATGATACTACTTTTAATCAGGGTAATAGTCAATGACTTTGAATCGTTTGTATGCAAACAATATAGGTTTTCCTCCTGTCTTAACCCGTAACAACATTTGTTATGATGCTATCTGGCGAGGGATGAAAGAAATTCACGGAAGCTGACCTGATAATGTGCTATTCCTAAAATTTCTGACTCGATATCAGGAAAAACAAAATTAAATAAAATACAAGTTAACGCTGGATTGTCGTATAAATAAATAAAAATAACAAGATCT